>CM031694.1:33354223-33651723 GCA_018466805.1 Hippocampus abdominalis | reverse complement strand
ATCCCTCCCCAAAGATACACAGTTTATGAGTTTGGGCTTTTGGGGTAAATAGGAAGAGAAAATGATGGTGTGTAAAAATGAAGATAAAGTGGGAAGAGATGTCTTTATAAGCCCACGCACACATGATGCAGGTGCTGATACGCTGCTGATACGTATATGGCTCAAAGATGGGATCATAAACATATATTGATTATGCACTTTGCACTGATATGAATGAAGAATGACAACACATGGAATGGTTGGGATGCTCATGAGAACGAATAACCAACACCCCTTTGTCAACAAAACACAACAAATATTCACATCAATACTCTAAATTTACAGTACTGTATTTCATTTTCACAAAATCGGCCAAATCATAATCAGAAGGGATGGGACCACGTAACATTTTAGTCACATTATGTATATGCAATATTGCTTCGTTTTTGTTGACACGCAGGGCAAATTTGAGCAGTTTTCGATAGTCGCTTTAGGAGCAACTTATCTTTGAATACAGATGGTGGAGCAACACACATTGACAGACAATATAACCGGATAACCGTCGACTAAAGTCTGTACAGCTTCATTTTTATTTTGAAATTTTCTCCATGACATAGCCCACAATGTCAACGAAACGTGTACTGTATTTCTAAAAACTGTCAGTTGTTTATAAAAAAAGTTTATATTTATATATATATATATATATATATATATATATATATATAAATTACATTTTTTTCTTAATGCTTGAGCCTGAAAAAAGGCTTAATCTTTGGTTGCATTCAATGCAGTATTCTATTGTATATGTATTAGTTATAATAATAAAGATGAGTACTTTACGGATTTCACTTATTACGGCTTCTTTTGGGGACATAACCCCAGTGATAAATGAGGGATTGAGTGTTATTTAAAAAAAAAAAAAGAAGCACTAATGGGAGGGGGTGGAACTGATTAATGGTAGTTGCATTGATTTCAATGGATAATGATGATTTGAGACACCATAAATATTTTGCTGAGGTCACATTGCCTTACCTGTGCAACTTTATACAAGATAAGAGCGTAAAAAAAACAGAGTATGTGTTACTTGATGGTGAGTCACAATCATATCAGAGCTTTCAATTGACTAAGGTTGGGAGAAGTAATTGGTTCCCATATGTCGGTGACATAATAATTTATTGATTAGTTTTGGACTTTGATGGTCCAAAAAAAGGGCGGTGGGGGTGGGGTGGGGGTGGGGGGGCACCAGGACGCTGATTAAAGTCACCTTGTCACACGCAATGACACATCTCCAGCAATTGGATTTCAAAGATCTTAAGCAAATGGAAATGTCATGATTGTAAGTGTCCAGATTGAGGCCGGTGGTTCCGAGGGCCTCTAATGTATGCGCACACACCTCATGACAAGCCCCCAGTACAGATGGTCCGAGCGTGAGTCTGAATGAGAAGGGAACCATCGGCGGCTGCTGACGCATTGTGTGTGTGTGTGTGTGTGTGTGTATGTGTTGGGAGGGGTCTTCAATACAGCACTTAATGAGAACAGACTGGCCCTTTCTCAACCCCCTTCGCCCAACACACACACCCACCCACACACACCCACACACACACACACACACACCCTCGCTGTCTGATTCTCCATTTCTCCGCTCTGCCCATTCCCATCTGTTTCGGAGACAAAGGGCCACGAGCCAGCTCGGGCTTCGGGACCCGGCTGGTGAAGTAGGCCCGGATAATACGGCCCATCCCGAGGGCTGCATTTCAACACATGGACAGGAGGCTTTGTACTTTGTGTACCTATGCTGCTCAAGCACTCTTCATCGGAAAGGGGGGATCTCCGGCAAAACAAGCGACTCCATCAGGTGTTCGCATGTGCGCTTTGAACATCCATGCGGTGCGGCGTATTCTAATGGCCAGCGAGGCCCAAAAAAACCCAAACAAAACAAAAAAAAAATGACAGCTCTCCAGTGTTGTGAACATATGGCTGTTTGTTGTCACACCGTCCCTGTCCAATTTGCACAAAGCGTGCCCGCTTCTCCGAATTAAACGGGTGCGAGTGGAAACGCCGCGTGCATGCTGGCAATGGAGCGAACCCCGAGCACGCCCCGAGTGATGAAGAGGATGACGACGATGGCGGCTGAAACCGCCGTCCGTCTATTGCGGGCTGCACACTTCCTGACATATGGTCGCTCCTCATCCTGCACCATTACATAAGCCCGCTGTGTCGCGTATTAGTGTGTGTGTGTGTGTGTGTGTGTAATGTGACTCTCGCTTTTTCTCTTGTCACTCTCTCTCTCTCCCCCTCACACACACTTGTCACACACACAAACACATACTGTACACACAGCAGCAGCAGCAGCCATACTATCAGCCAGGCTGTTCAGCGCCCTCAGCAGTTTGGGGGGGGATGGATAGGGGGGGGGGGGACGGAGGGAGGACAGGGGGCAGAGTGGTGGGGGTTATGGGGTAAGGAATAAATTGAAGGAAGCTGATGCTAGCACAGCTTTCGAGATGAGGGGCGGGTAGGGTTGGGGGGGGGGGCGTGGGGGGGGGGGCGAACAAATGGCCTTGTGGCGCCTTAATGGAAGTGTACAGATGGACAGAGCCTTTGAGTAGACTCGAGAACCAAGTCCAAGCGATGCCACAAGTTCACAGCTTGTTTTTTGGTTTTGCATAGAAGAGCGCAATCTGCCCATGTTGTCATTCGTTTTTTTTCTTTTTCGTTAAAAGGTATTGGAAAAGGAGTTGCGCTTGAATCATATTACGGTGGAACTTCAGAGGTGGCGGGAAAGGCCAATCCATTCCAGAACACCGGGTTGACCATCTGGTGGAACCAGTGGCGGTGAATTCAAACGTAACTTTTCAACTAGCCGCAGATAGTGGAACTGGGAGTCGCGGCTTGGAATTGAAGCGGATTTACATGGGACAGGAGAAGAGAGCCAATCTCTCTTTTTCGTTAATGGATGCTACAGCTTCTTGTTGCTACAGCTTAGCTTGTAGCAGACGTGTGCACATTGCCGCATGACGTCTTTGATCCACTGGTGAAAAGGACACTTTGATTCGCTCCTCTTTCATCTATAACTGCTTCAGACAACAGGAATGTATGCAGGAAAGTGGTTACGATTGCACGATTGTCTGTGTCTAATGTGTTGTCTTGTATTATTTTGTCATTTTTTTGGTCAACTTTTCTTTTGATGGCGGCGCGGACACCCGCAGCGGCTCCTCTTGTTTTATGTTGAGGGGGAAGAAATTTCATCTGTGCTGTATGTTACACATACGTACAGCACATTTGACAATAAAGTTGTATTCCATTCCATTCCATTCCATAGTGAGCAATGGTTTTGAAATAAGGCTTAAAGGCAAGTGTCAAAGTCAACATCAACAAAGAGAATTTCACATTGTCAAACGCCGTGATGCGCATTGATGTTGCCGTGTTGGAGCCGTTTAACCCCCATGCAGTATTTTTAAGCGGTTGCATGAAGGGGATTACGTCCCAAAAATGTCCCTCTTCCAATGTGCAACAACTTTTTTCACTTTTAATTTATTTTCACTTTCAACCCCTCAAAATGTTCAGTGGGAATTGGCCAAGACATAGATATACATCCTATGCAAGATTTCAGCTTGGTGGAGTTATTTTTCACTGTTTTGTCTGTGGTGTCCATTTGTCCGACAGTCCAAAATCGTCGAAAGTGTCCGAAATGTCCAATTTTGGGATAATTACTGCATGGGGGTTAAGCCAGTGGTCCGCAACCAATTTCATGTGCCAGAGACGTGTTTAGACAAGTACATGCTCTCCGCGGACTGTCAACAATTTGCCGATTGGGGGAGTCTTGGGGCGGGCGTGTGTGTGTGTGTGTGTGGTGGTTGGAGGGGGGGGGGGGGCGGTGTCTATCAAAATCGACTTTACCTTTTTTTTTTTTTTTTTTTACAATGCAATTTTTAAAGCATTAATACCGACTACAAAGATTTTTCGAGAGTAAATGGTTCATGTTTATGTGGGCTCATATTTTCATGCTTTCCACTTCATCGCTTGGGTGCTACACGTTCAAATTACTCAACAGGTTTGTCTTACTGCAATGATGACCCCTCCATTCCCAATTTTTATTTATTTATTTATTTTTGTTGAGGCGGGGGTGGGGTCTGTCTGAGTGGTGGTACTGGTACTGGTCTGCGGAGTGGTGGTCAGAGATCACAAACAGTGCAGCAACACATGCAGCCAGGCAAGCTAACAATTCAGTCACATAATATTTATTCCCTGCAAAAAATATATATATATATACAGTCAAACCTCGGTTTTTGAACGTCTCTGTTCTCGACCAAATCGGTTTCCGACCAAAAATTTCGAGTTTTTTATGCCTCGGATTACAACCGAAAATCGGTTCTCGAACAAACTGAGCGCACTTGAATGCACCACTTGACTCCTCTCACCTTCCTTACACGAGGAAGTGACGCTTCCTCGTGTCGCTTTCCATTTTGAGCAGACGTGTTCAATAAACTTTTTTTTTTTTTTTAAAAGAGCGTGGTTTCGGTTTGTCGAACAATTCGGTTTTCGAACAGCCTTCAGGAACGGATTATGGACAAAAACCGAGGTTTGACTGTATATTTTGTTACTTGTAAAACTCTTCTTTGTGTGTATCTGCATGTTTGTATTATACTGGCCCCTGCTGGCCAAGGTGCACACATCAGAAGAAACTATTGGCATTTCTATTCATTGAAATGGGGAAAAGTTGATTTAAGATGTGAGTGCTGTGACTTATAAGCATGGTCACAGAAACAATTCACTAAGTAAGTCAGAGTACCATTAAGTGTACAGCAAATATTTTCAGCTAACCTGTATGACAATGACAGTTATTCCACCCAATTTTCTATTCATTAAGTAAATAGTGAAAGGAAGGCTTTCACTCTCATCATGTCACTGCAACACAAAATTCTTTTGGATTTGTCATCCTATAATATTGTTAAATCGTAGCGATGTTGTAATGAGGTGAACTAACATCTTTCCTTAAAGTAAAAATCATGGCCAGAAACGCATTTGTGTCCTTAAAACTGCAAAATCATCACACTTATGAACCATGCAATCAGATTGCTCCAATTACCTGTACTCTTTTTTTTTCAGAATAGCAACTCAAAAGCAGATATCTGGTGAGCGAATTTTCGAACGGGCTGCAGGCTCCTCATCTGATCCTTGGGGTCTACCTGGCACCTGCAGGCACCATTTCGGTTAGCCCTTATATTGACCTGCTCATCATGACGTCACGCAAACCTCTGGGTGGCCTGTAAAAAAAACAACAAATAAAACTTCTATTGAACAGAGAATTGGCTTGCTTGAGTTTAGCCTTCTCCTTTACGGCTGTCGTCTGAATGTGTGACGTGTCAGTCCAAAGCAAAATGGTACCTGAAGTAAATGCCTTCTGAAGAAGGTTGTCCATTTCAACAAGTAAGTTGATTAAAAAATAGATGCCTGCGATATTCAGACCTGACGAGATCATTAATGGGGAAGTCAACAGCAAAATGTTCCTTACAATAACATTTGATATGCACCTCCACTAGTCCAAACACAGAATTCTGATTAAATGTTGTGTTTGTAGAATAGGAGTTAAGCAGCAAAATCCACCAGTTTTCCATCTCGCGAGGCGGTCATTTAGCGAATTTCTGTCAACTGAAAATTACATCACAGTTGCTCAGAGCTCAGGTAACAACCAAGCATGGCTCAGTTTCAGAAAACAGGTCAGCAATTTTGGAAAACAGGCAGCTAGCTAGCTAGGTAGGTGGCTAGCTAGCTAACCAGGCATAATGCTTGGACTGACACGTCACACATTATCTATCTATCTATCTATCTATCTATCTATCTATCTACCTGGCTAGGTAGATCTACCTGGCTAGCTAGCTAGGTAGATAGATAGATAGATAGATAGATAGATAGATAGATAGATAGATAGATAGATAGATAGATAGATAGATAGATAGATAGATAGATAGATAGATAGATAGATAGATAGATAGATAGATAGATAATGTGTGACGTGTCAGTCCAAGCATTATCTATCTACCTGGCTAGCTAGCTATCTAATCTACCTGGCTAGCTAGCTAGCTAGCTAGCTAGCCAGGTAGATTAGATAGATAGATAGATAGATAGATAGATAGATAGATAGATAGATAGATAGATAGATAGATAGATAGATAGATAGATAGATAGATAGATAGATAGATAGATAGATAGATAGACAGACAGTTAGCTAGCTAGCTAGGTGGCTAGCTATCTATCTATCCAGCTAGCTAGGTAGGTAGGTAGGTAGCTAGCTGGATAGATAGATAGATAGATAGATAGATAGATAGATAGATAGATAGATAGATAGATAGATAGATAGATAGATAGATAGATAGATAGATAGATCGATCGATTGATCGATCAATGGGCCTCTATCACAAATGAATATAAATATTTGTGTATTTTGCTCAAACCATTTGGCCATATTATACAGCTCGCTGGTGAGCTGGCTCATAAATTTCCATGTCTCCCATCGCATCCCTCCCTCCCGGCTTTCCCACGGGAGGTGCCAGACGGCCAGTAATTTGGTTGTCTTGGCTCGTCTGGAGTAACACCTGCCCCCTCTCTGGGGAGGGAGCGAGCCTTTCAGCCAGGAGCGCACATGAAGGAGCCTCCTACCACTGCCTTAGCTGCTGACCACTCACACTGTGTGTGTACGTGCGTGTGTGTGTGTGTGTGTGTGTGTGTGTGTGTGTGCAGCACGCTAACCACATGCACATTAGTCGCTTTCCACACGTCCACGTGCACGAGCGTGAAGCTGAAAGTCATCCTCGATTCCGGCGCTTCTCATAATGCGCTACGAGGACAATGAAGTTGTATGCAAGCTCCCTCTAGTGGTTGACAAAAGAATCACTGAAATAAACGTTCAAACTGCGCATCATGTTACATGCTAAACATTTTTTTTCTTTTTAATCCAGTACTGTACACTTGTTGAGTAGAGTTCAGTTGCATTTAACTTTTAAGCGGTGTACATTGGCTTTTAATTCTAGAGTTAAATTGTTTGTTGTCAAAAATTGATGTCGGTACAATTTTTATGTGCTGTACAATTTTTAAGCATTATTACAAGAGCACATTTTTAAATTTTCCTATATTTAAGTTCAGTTTCAATGTTCAAAATTTGCATAATGTTACGGTGGCTTGTCATATTATTAAATGTGCTTTTTTAGGATGATGTTAAATGTACTCAGACCAGTTTGCACATTCTTATCCCCACAGTTTGAAACGGAACTATGAACATCAGAAGAATATAAAAATGCAAACCACATTTCCTTTTCAAATATCTCCGTTTTTAATTGAAAATAACACCGGAAAATATGAAAAGTCTGTCCTTTAGAAACCAGCAGTCACACAATAGCTCTACTACAAAAGATGTGCATATAAGCAACAAGTAGTCTACACAACCCTGAAGAGACAAAAAAATTCTTTGGATAGAGGATCTGTTTTTTTTTTTCTCTCTTCACTAGAAAAAAAGCACATCATTAATTTCCAAATACAAAGCAGAGACAATTCAACAAATAACGCCCTCCCCTCCCCACCTCAATAACATCAAATTATTGAACATAATAAATTCAGAGTAGGCTACTTCTTGTAAATTACTTTTTTTTTTTTTTGTTTTTTTTTTTTGGTCACAGCAAAAAAAAAAAAAAAAAAGAGAGGTTGAATCATTTCAATCCCTCAGCGGTGGAAGCCGTTTACCATAATCGTTTTTAAAATAAAAAAAAGTTATGAGGGGGGTCCCATTTCTAACCTCTTAACTATCAGGAAATAAATATTTTATAGAGCTCGTGTGCTCCACCTTGAAGTGCTTATCGTTGCTATTGATAGACAACAGACATCGAATGATGACAGCAACAATAATAATAACAATAATAATAATAATAATAATTAAAAAAACATATACATCAGACTCACGCGAAATAAATAAACAGAAAGTGCATTTTTTTAAAGAGGACCATCACTTTTCCAGGTTGAATTCCACAGTCTAAAATATCGAAGCGAAAACAATTACACACACACGCACACACACACACACACAGGCTCACACACACACACACACGCCCGAGGTAAACATAAATAAGTGTAGTCTTAAATAGCAACACAAATAAATAAATAATTCCACACGCTTAAAAAAATAACAATTTAAAGTCACCGTTTTTTCTACGTCATAAGTGGCACTTTCGCAGGTTCTCATTCCTCACCCCCGTTTGTGGGAAAAGTCGAATTCATGGACGGACATTTCCGCTTTTGTGGCCGCATAAAGGCTACGTCATGAATTTTGGGGACTGATCGTGTGGGACAAATTAATTCGATTAAAAATGGGATTTATTTTATTTATCCCCCCGCGACTCGCTTCGGGGATCGGCGTTACGTGACGTCACCGAATGGCCCGCTAATGTCTTTGGGGGCCCACGCGCGCCGCCACGGATCCGAAATAATGATGCTGGCAATTTGGCGCCACGATCGGCCGCCACGAGCCTTTTGCGGGACGTGAAGAGGGACAAACATTGTTTTCAAATCAACTTTCTACGAGGAGCAGTTTGAAAATCGAGAATGGAAAAAAAAAAAAAAAAACTGTTCAAGAAAATCTCAAAGGCCGAATGGGATGCTGACTTTTTCTTTTCTTTTTTTTCTTCTTTTCTTTTCTTTTCTTTTCTTTTTTTTTAAACGTCCAGGACGTGGTTGAGATAGGAGATGTAGCAGATAGCAAGTCTGAGGATCTCAATTTTGGACAGTTTCTTGTCCGGCGGCAACGTCGGCAGCAGTTTGCGGAGCTCGGCGAAGGCGACGTTGAACGCCTCCACCCGGATCCGCTCCCTGGTGGCGTGCGCCGAGCGGTACTTGGCGGTGGCCCGCCGCCGCCGCCGCTTCTCCTCGCGGCTCAGGGGCTGATCCGACCGACACTTGACGGCCCGCTCGTCGCCCTCCGCGGGCTCCTCGGACGAGCATCCCGCCGATTTGAGGCCGCTCAGCAGCGTCTCCGGGTCGGATTGAGTCCACGAGAGGTCCGCCTCGGCCTGGTCCGGACTGAGCATCATCTTTAATATCCTTCGTTTGCACGGAAGTTCCTACACACAAAAAAAAGAAAGGGGGGGGGGGTGCATTATTTAGAACTTCTTCTCCTTTATTCGTTTGTAACCATGCATTAAAAAAACCATTTATGATCTTTACTGGACATAAAACTGACGTCATTTTTTGAGAGTCGGGGAAAATTGCGTCGGTTGACCACATTTGACTCAATCGTTGTTCAAATCGAGTAAGTTAAACTCTTTTTAAAAAAAAAAATTCTCATTTGAAAGTCAAACTAAATGCAGTGCATTTTGAACGCTTGATGACATTTAAACTCTATAAATTACTCATAGTGTATCCTAGATCTATATAAAAAAAAAAAAAGCAAGGGACTATTGAACAGCATAATTCACTTTTTTTTGTGTTTTTTTTTGTTTTAGAGAAAAATGAATAACCGGGCTTTTTTTTTTCTTAAGTGCCAAACTCCATCATGCAAATCGATTTTAGCAGCGACTCCACACAATAAGACTCGGCCATCTGTCCGAGTGATGATAACACAACTGTTTGGCTGAATGTTGCCAAAATATTGCCGTTTGATCTCCACATAGAATAAATACGAAAATCGAACATTTATCAATCAGAAATGAACTCTTACTAGATTTCTCCATGTTACTGACTTCCCTGGTGGAAACATTTCAAGCAAATGATTCACATTCGTGCCCGGATTTGCGACTCTCTCACCTTGATACAGTTGTCAGCTTTTTTCTTAATTTTTTTTTTTTTTTAAATCTTTCTCTTGCAAATAGTCCTCAAAAGATGCTCAACTCGAAGTCATATTCCAGGTCGGTGTTGCACGCGCAACTTCGATGTCAACTTTTTTCTTCTCCAACTCGCACACATCGGAGTGCATGCGCGCCGGTGAAATGTTTGGAGAGGAATTCGCTGGTACAGCTGATGTCGGCCACAGCTTTTTTTTTTTTTGGGGGTGGGGGGGTGGGGGGGGGGAGCAGTGTCGTCAGAAGCTTCGCTCCTCCACATGTGATGATGGAGAGACAATGGAAGCGGATCGCCCGGCTACTCCTCCATCCGCGTGTCGGAAGGTGACGATGATGACGATGACGATGATGATGATGGAGATAAAGAGTCTTCAGGATGGGGAGTCACTTGATGTGCATATTAACACTTCCTGTGGCTCTCCCCCGGTTTCACGTGTGAGATAAGATCCGACGACCCCCGCCTAATAAAGGCTCACTTCACCGCGGAGGGGCGGGAATATATTGGAGGAGAGATATTGTCTAACGCCACCCTCTCTCTCGCTCTCTCTCTCTCTCTCGTGCACGAGCTTGTTGTTGTGACCCCCCCCCCCCACCCCCCACCCCTTTCCCGGAGCGCTTCCGGCATCCCATGGGGTTTGAAGGGGTGGGGGGTGGGGGTTAAAGATGCGCGTGTATGATAATAAAAGGAAAGGAAAACATGACACATGTTGGTGCACATTTTGCGTTTTGTGAATGACAGAAAAGAAATACAATCAACTCATGATGGATGCTCTTAATTTATTCCAAATGCGGGCGATGGTTTTAATGTTGTTTGTGCGCAGGTGTACGATGTTTAATATGCGTCGGTTGATATTGAAGTTCAGACACTTTTAACCTTTGGGGTTTATAGCAGTTGGTGCGTTGGCATGTATGGCCATAAGAAGGCTGATCAATATTTAGAGTTTGATCTGGAACCAGGGCAGCAAAACGACATCAAACTGACGATTCCGTCATAAATATAAATGAGAAGTAATTGTGTGATCGTCCCGGCATTTTTTATTATTATTTTTTTTTGGGCTTGAAAATAGTCACTAATGTGATGCCTTGTGATCGGAATTCAATTCATGCTCTGACCACATTTGTAACCTCAAAAATGTGTACAGCGATCCCTCGCTATTTCGCGGTTCGTTTATCGCGGCTTCAGTACATCGAGGATTTTTTCCCCCAACATATTCATAAAAAATAAATAAATAAATAAATACATAAATAAAGAGGGCGGCCCGGTAGTCCAGTGGTTAGCACGTCGGCTTCACAGTGCTGAGGTACCGGGTTCAAATCCAGCTCCGGCCTCCCTGTGTGGAGTTTGCATGTTCTCCCCGGGCCTGCGTGGGTTTTCTCCGGGTGCTCCGGTTTCCTCCCACATTCCAAAAACATGCATGGCAGGCTGATTGGGCACTCTAAAATTGTCCCTAGGTATGAGTGTGAGCGTGGATGGTTGTTCGTCTCTGTGTGCCCTGCGATTGGCTGGCAACCAATTCAGGGTGTCCCCCGCCTACTGCCCGAAGACGGCTGGGATAGGCTCCGGCACCCCCCGCGACCCTAGTGAGGATAAAGCGGTTCGGAAAATGGATGGATGGATGGACATAAATAAAGAAATATATATTTTCCATACACATGGACTACAGTACTGTATATGTTGCTCTATGTGACTCGCTGTTTTGCAGGTTCTCGCGGACCGTTTGTGGACTTTTTGCGGCCTTAACCCTCATGCAGTATTTTTTAAGCGGCTGCATGAAGGGTATTACGTCCCAAAAATGTCCCTCTTCCAATGTGCAACAATTTTTTTCACTTTTCATTTTTTTTCACTTTCAACCCCTCAAAATATTTAGTGGGAATTGGCCAAGACATCGATATACATCCTATGCAAAATTTCAGCTTCGTGGAGTTATTTGTCACTGTTTTGTCTGTGGTGTCCATTTGTCCAACAGTCCAAAATCGTCCAAAGTGTCCGAAATGTCCAATTTTGGGATTATTACTGCATGGGGGTTAAAAAAAACAACATTTTCTTTTTTTTTTATACCTGTATATATTTATTGGTCGCGACTTCGCGGATTTTGGTTTATGGTTTTGGTTCCCATTAACCTCGATAAACGAGGGATTACTGTATTCCATTGAAATGATTGGAAATGTCGTAACCCTTGCCAGCAATACAAATGGGGGGCGGGGGGGGGGGGAATAACGAAACAGAAATGTGATTTTTTTTTCATGACAAAATAACAACAGATAATACTGCACTCTATAAAAATAAAAACATTAATGACATAATTGAAAAGAATGAGCGGCAAACAGTTTTTGTCTCACACGTTGTGCTCCTTCTTGTGGCCACCCGGGGCAGTGCAAAACATCCATCGATCCATTTTCAACACACCTCAGCCTGAACAGGGTCGAGGGGAGTTGCTGGAGCGTATGCCAGCTGACCAAGGGCAGAAGACGAACTACACCCTGAACTGGTCGCCACTCAGTCGCAGGGCACTTATAGAAACAAACAACCATTCACACCCGCATTTGCACCGTCACTGAGTGGGAACTGACCCCACGCTGCCGGCACACAAGTCAGGTGAGTGGACCGAGACCCCATCTGCGACCAGTGCAAAACAGCCATATGGATATACTGCACAGCGCATGCCAGCACAGTTGTATTTCGGCATTCACCCATTTATCTACCCGCAGATTTTTATTTACAGTCAAACCTCGGTTTTTGAACGTCTCGGTTCTCGACCAATTCGGTTTTCGACCAAAAATTTCAAGTTTTTTAAGCCTCGGATGACGAACAAATTTCGGTTCTCGAACAAACCGAGCGCACTTGAATGCACCATTTGACTCCTCTCGCCTTCCTTACACAAGGAAGTGATGCTTCCTCGTTCCATTGTGAGCAGACGTCTTCAGTAAACATTTTTATTTTTAAAAAAGCGTGGTTTCGGTTTTCGAACAATTTCGGTTTTCGAACAGCCTTCTGGAACGGATTACGGGCGAAAACCGAGGTTTGACTGTATTTATTTTTTAGTTCGTCAGCTTTTATCTGATCTTTTGTTGCATTTTCTGTGGAAAAAAAAATAAAGGATGGCAATTATGGTCCCACCGCTCAGAAGACCGTCCACCGTACGTGCTGCAGACAGCCTCAACTTCTCAGAAGGGCGGTAATATTCGTCGTTCTTCGCAGAGGATAGAGAATATGCTCGTGAGCACTGTGGTCGTATCCGTCTGGACGTGTTTCTGCAGCATTTGTGCTCTCCGAGAGCGCTTAGAACACTGCAAACGTCGACGCTGTGCATGATCTTGCGCTTACGGCATTTCCCCATGATGGGTTAGCGTTAATACAGCAGCTCGTCTTTGTTTTATGTTAAGTTGGACATGAATCTTCAACTGAAAGGCAATAAACAGCTCAAAGCATTTTTTTTCCCTCCAAGATTTTTACTGTCTCGGCCAAACTGCAAAAAGTCAAATCGCGTATATTTCAAGGCGCCACTGCATTTGACCAAACGAAGATTAAAAAAAATAAAAATAAATGAAATTGAAAACGACTTCCGAGCTTACAGAAAGTTCCATGCGCATATTGCTCATTTGTGAGCTTCCAGTCCCCCCTATTAGTCCCGCTGACCACCACCACCACACCTGCCACCCATTCCTCTTCCTGTCAAGCCAGGAGGAGAAGCTGCACGCCAGGATGTGTGCCGACTATTGCTGTGCCTAAAGAGGCGGATTTACAATTATAAGAGCGGGCTCGGCGACCGGTCGTGGCCCCCGCGGGCCACCGTGCGCACCCTCACCGCGATGGACGCACAAGTCACACGACGTGCGGCGCCAGAAGGACAAACTCCAAGTGCAAATCCAGCATGCATGAGAGGGATTTGACTGGCTAAGAGATGACGGACAGGTTTGCCCTCGGCTCCAAGTGTGTGTAAATGTGTGTGTGTGTGTGTGTGTGTGTGTGTGTGTGTGTGTTGCTGTGATTTGGAGAGTCTCACAGCAGGGAGTATCCGAGACATGTCAGGAACAGGAGACAGAGGCCTCTTGACAGCTGGAGCCCATGAAAACGCATGCGCGCGCGCACACACACACACACACACACACACACACACACACACACACACACACACACACACACACACACACGCCACGGAAACAGTGATGCTTGATCCGTGGCGGTCCGTGCTGCTGGCCTGTGATGCCCAGACCCCTCTGCAGTGCATGAGGCCCCTGGTTAAGATCCTGACAAAATGTGTTAGAATTGCATCGAGGGAAGATGCAGCCCCGCCCCCCCTCCCCTTCCCTCAATCTTTGCCTCCCCCCCCCCAAAAAAAATAAGCAAGTGTATTCAAAATGTACGAATATTTACTGTACATACTACAGATGCACCAACACCAATTTTTTGGTGTACACACATTGAAAAAAATTCGTTGTACTTGTCTGGTAATGAAAGAAAATAAAAAAAATAATAATAATAAAAAAAAGAGAAATGATAATAATAACAATAATGATCATAATAATAATAATAATAATAATAATAATAATAACAATGCAGAGGTACCGGGTTCGATTCCAGCTCCGACCTCCCTGTGTGGAGTTTGCATGTTCTTCCCGGGCCTGCGTGGCTTTTCTCCGGGTATTCCGGTTTCCTCCCACATTCCAAAGACATGCATGACAGGCTGATTGAACGCTCCAAATTGTCCCTAGGTGTGAGTGTGAGCGCGCATGGTTGTTCGTCTGTGTGTGCCCTGCGATTGGCTGGCAACCGGTTCAGGGTGTCCCCGAGCCCCCCGCGCCTAGTGCCCGAAGACAGCTGGGATAGGCTCCAGCACCCCCTGCGACCCTAGTGAGGATAAAGCGGGTTGGAGAATGGATGGATACAGTAATAATAATAATAATAATAATAAAATCAACCCCCCCACCCCAAATAGAAACTCATGTAACAGGTCTGGACAAAAATGATGGTACCCCTTGAAAAGATGATCATAAGGCATTACAAACTTCAAAATCATGGTCATAAAGTTTTTTTTGTTTTTCATAAGTTGGTCTATTTTTCTGTGTCTTTTATTGTTATTTTTCTTTCACTAACAGAGGACTACCCAAAATGTTGAAGAATAGGAAGATTTGGCCTTTAAAAATGTTTGCGAAATCGCCAACGGGAACCGGTTGCGTGTGCCACCGTTATTCCTCGGACAGGAAGGCAAAGACACCTTCAACTCCTATGACGCAGGTCACATGGTCAGCCATCGCTCCCAAATGCGAAGATAAGCAGGGAGCCGGTCGCAGCCGGACGGAGCGGAGAAATGGGGAGGATTAGTCACTTTGTCAGGCTACTCTCGTCGGGCGGGTAGGCGAGCCACCGGGGGGCGGCGGAGAGACCGATAGGAGCAAGAAAGGCCAGACAGTGGGGGCAAAATGGATAACAACAACAAAGGAGGGGGGGATGTGGGGTGGGGGCTGGGTGGTAAAAACCCCCAGAAAAATCACAAATGTGAACATGTAAACCACAGGTGTCAAACTCAAGGCCCGGGGGCCAGATCTGGCCCGCCGTGTCATTTTATGTGGCCCGCGAAAGCGTGATCCTTGCTAAAATTTGGACCAAAAAGTCAAATTGTCACGTCTACTAAATAACGTTGAGATTTTGCTATTATTTTGTTACCCTGTTTAGACTCACATGGACAATAACTGATCTATTATACAGTCAAACCTCGGTTTTCGTCCATAATCCGTTCCAGAAGGCTGTTCGAAAACCGAAAATTGTTGGAAAACCGAAACCACGCTCTTTTTAAAAATAAAAATGTTTACTGAACACGTCTGCTCACAATGGAAAGCAACACGAGGAAGTGTCACTTCCTCGTGTAAGGAAGGCGAGAGGAGTCAAAGGGTGCATTCAAGTGCACTCAGTTTGTTCGAAAACCGAAATTTGTTCGTCATCCGAGGAATAAAAAACTCGAAATTTTTGGTCGAAAACCGAATTGGTCGAGAACTGAGACGTTCGAACAGTCAAACCTGGGTTTTCGTCCATAATCCGTTGCAGAAGGCTGTTCGAAAACCGGAATTGTTCGAAAACCGAAACCACGCTCTTTTTAAAAATAAAAATGTTTACTGAACACGTCTGCTCACAATGGAAAGCAACACGAGGAAGCGTCACTTCCTCGTCTACCCGAGGAAGCGTCACTTCCTCGTGTAAGGAAGGCGAGAGGAGTCAAATGGTGCATTCAAGTGCGCTCAGTCTGTTCGAGACCCGAAATTTGTTCGTCATCCGAGGCATAAAAAACTCTACATTTTGGGTCGAAAACCGAATTGGTCTAGAACCGAGATGTTCCAAAACCGAGGTTTGACTGTAGTTGACTGATTTCAAAACTAGTAATCAATTTAAAATGTTTTGGACAAGTAATCATGCGGGGAGACAATGAAACGGTTTTGTGGATTCACTGTCATAACCAGCCCTCCGAAGGAAAGAATTCCAACGTGGTCCACAACAAAATGGAGTCTGACACCCCTGTTGTAAACACTGGCAAAGATTTTCACATCAATGATTATCATTAATTATTCATAACACTTCATAATAACATTATTAAATCGAATTTGTGATTTCGGGAGTGTGTCCAAACTTTTTTGTGACGACCTTTTCACATGATGGCAACAAAGGAAAGGCCTCAAGTCGGTGGCGAAGTTGGAAAGGAGTAAAAAGTGGCTTCATAGCATTTCATTATTTTCAATAAGAAAAGTTGATTTGAGATTCCGAATGCTTCGAGCGTGGTCACGGAACGAATTAAACGCAAGCCAATTCACCGCTGTGTGATGAAAAAAAATTAAAATGCAGCACATAAATAATTAACCAATAAATGCATTAAACCCCCATGCAGTAATTATCCCAAAATTGGACATTTCGGACACTTTGGACGATTTTGGACTGTTGGACTGTTGGACATGAGGGTTAAAAATGTCGTACAAGTTGTGTTGTGTTCTTACAGACCATTCAAACGCACGTTGACCTTTATGAGTGTGTGTGTGTGTGCGTGTGAGGGCAGGAACAGGAGGTGTGGGATCTGGAAACCTCTTGGTCCCCATGTGAAAATGTGGCCGACGACGGCACCATCTGTGCACCCAGTAGGGAGCGCTCTCAGTCATACGGACACACAAAGGTGCTCACTTTCTCTTTCCCTACTGTGGGACCCCCTGACCCCGTCTCCCCTTTTCCTCCTCTGCACACACACACACACACACACACACACACACACACGAATATCATCATACTTAATTTGGGACGTGTCATGTGCTGTGACATCACTCGGGAATCAGAGTTCAAAACACACATTTTTATCGGCATGATATCCGACAACCACAAAATTGCGTACAATCGAATGAGATCCGGGCTAAAAGCTTTCATATTCAAATTAGATTGACATTTGATAAGCGACTAATTTCAGTGGTTTGAAATCGCACTGCACCTTGGACGCAACTGTTTCTTAAATTTTGCTATAGAGGTACACGAGCAACAATGTACTACAGACTGAGGCTGCAAATATGAAAAAAAAAAAAAAAGTAGAAAGTGAGGATCAAGTCACCGAAATGTGTGCGCGACTCAAGCCAATCGGAGTCCCACTCCTAACATTGGTTTTCAAGTTAAAATATACAGAACACGCTAATAAATGAAAGAAGAAGCAGTACAAAGTAAAAGTAACAAATTGACGAAACGGACATCGAAAAAGCGCGGCCGATCGGCGGCCATGACTTCCGAAGATGAAACTATTTAGACAAGAGAAGTCCCTCCCCGAGCGACGTGGAGGACGAAGCTGTTGTGCGTGCTATGTCGTCAGAAACAAAGCGATACAAGAAACCCGTTGAATCATTTGAACAAGTAGCACCCCAAGTGATCCAGTTCCCACGTAAACATTCGCAGGTGAGTCGGTAATAACGAGCCGGCAGCCACCGGATAAAAAGCAGCAATCAATCGTGTCGCATTGACAAGTAGCAATGATGCTAACGGCGGATGTAGCATCGTACCTTCAAAAATGATTGAGTGAATCGTGTTACAGTATATGATGATTTCTCATCATTTATTATTTTCTTGAAACAATAAGAAAAAAAAAATGTCAGAGTTTTCAAAAGTGCCCATGACCCCAGTAATGTGCGTCTGCATTCCGGATAACCACAATTTCAGAGGAGGAGGGCTTGAGTCCCGTTTAGAGCTAAATGTAATTGTCACATGTCCTCTTGGTCTTTTTTTCCCCGTGTTCTTGGAGCAGCATCTCATCAATGAAGGACCCATTTTTGTTGTTGTTTTTTTTCAATCAGCACAGCAGCCATATTGTTTCCTTTGAACTCCATCTCTTTCATAGATATGCCTCAAAGCCCACTTATGTCCGGGTCCAATAAGATGAGACGGTCAACATCATTTTTCAGAGGGCCAATCCATCCATCTATCTATCTATCTATCTATCTATCTATCTATCTATCTATCTATCGAGCTAGCTACCTACCTACCTAGCTAGCTGGAATAGATAGATCGCGAGCCACCTACCTAGCTAGCTAGCTAACTGTCTATCTATCTATCTATCTATCTATCTATCTATCTATCTATCTATCTATCTATCTATCTATCTATCTATCTATCTATCGAGCTAGCTACCTACCTACCTACCTAGCTGGAATAGATAGAAAGCGAGCCACCTACCTAGCTAGCTAGCTAACTGTCTATCTATCTATCTATCTATCTATCTATCTATCTATCTATCTATCTATCTATCGATCTATCTATCTATCGAGCTAGCTACCTATCTACCTAGCTAGCTGGATAGATAGCTAGCTAGCCACCTACCTATTTATTTATTGATTTATTACTTTATTTATTTATTTATTCATTCATTTTTGCTGTCGAGTGAAATGCATTTTATGCGCATGGCATAAAAACAATGAAAATCTGACACAGGAACCCTTTCAGTTTTGTACATCTGCATTAGATTTAAAAAAAAATTTTTTTTTTACCTAGATAGTTTTGACCTGAAGACCCCTAGCCACAATGTTTTCGACGTCTCCCTCCTCCAACACGCCCGATTCAAATTTGACAATCAGAATTGTGATCATGCTTCGGCAGAGCTTGCTGATGAGCTGATTATTTGAATCAGACGTGATGGTAAGAGGGGGACATCTAAAAAAAATTGTGGATTGGGGCCCTCCAGAAGAGCAGCTTGTGACCCCTGCCTTATATGGAGTCGCTCTCAGCTCCTCAAAAAGCAGTCAGGGTAATTCTTTGCAGAGGATAAAGAGTGTATGCCTGAGTGTTGTTATACTATCTGTTTTACGCCACCATTTGTGTTCTACTATCTGTGACTTTTACATTTGTCAAGACCCAATCTTGTGTCCAGTTTTTTTTTTTTTTTTGTATGGGATCCAACACCCCGTGACCCCCCAAACTCCAAACCTCTCCTGGATCCACAGCCCCCAGCTGGCTGATGAGTTCATTAGGCCCATCGCTTCGCCAAGGATCATGGCACCGTTCTGGTCAAACTGGGAGGCATGAAGGGGTCCCCGGTGGCCATTGGGCCCAAGCCACTGTCACTGGAAGGGGGACAGGAAAGTCTCGGAAAAGTCCCACATGTCCTTGGCCCATTCGCCGAGGCCAAGCTTGTTATTTTGCACATTAGCAATCTGTTTTGGGTCGCGTTTGTCCCCAGAACTTGAGCAGGAGAAGCGCGAGGGTGGCCGGGGCTCGAAGGGGTCCACATAAACAATGAGGCCAACAGATTTGTAATAATCCCCACAGGTCGCGGGGACATCTGGCCCCGCACTCGCAGCATTGGCACCATTAATGCAGAAAAGACGAAAGGAGAAAAAAAAAAGCGCCGGGAGGCACAGATCTGTGGGATCGAGCAGGCTGCTTTTAAGGTGTGTTTGTTAGCGTATTGATTGCGGGGGCGTATGATCAAGTCGACCGCTGCGTCGGTTTTATTTCCGTTTAAACGGCGTTTTGGATTTGTTCTCTTGAAATCGTGGTGAATTCAATCCCAGTCTCCTTCACCTGCATCATTTCTCTTTTGTCCCTTTTTTTTTTTCCCCTCTGTCCTGCGTTCCCTTCTCCACTTCTTCACAGGTCAGCCCGGGTCGGGCCCTCGGTGGATAGGGCTCAGGTGGAGTCTCAGCTGGAGCGGGAAGGGGGGGGAGGGGGGAGGAGGGGGAGGAGCCGTGACTGCATCCTTGGAGCCAACCAAGAGGCAGTGCGTCAAAAAATAAAAAAAACGAGAAAACAAACCTGTGCAAGTAAAAGTAAAAAAAAAAAAAAAAACAGCTTTGTCCCTTACGCTTTTTTTTTTTCTACCCCCCCCCCCCCCTCCCCAATCATCACTCCTTCGCTCTCCGTCTCCTGGGAGAGGCCTGGCCAGGGCGCCCGGCCTGGACGCCATCTGCTGCATAATGTAACGGGATGGAAGTCCAAATCCTTCATTTCCACTCACTGTCTGTCATGCGTGCACGTGTGTCCGCTTGCACATGCACCTTTTTTGCGCATTAGCATGACACGTTTGACTGATGACTCTGATGCAATTATCAACACATTGGCGCGTGTGTCGAACGCTTCCTCATCGCGTGCGCCTGTTCGACGGAAGCAATTGTTCCTCTACAAAGGCAAAAAAAAAAAAAAAAAAGAAAGGGAGGGTCAACTTCACTGATTTCGGGGCACAATTTTTCATGAACACTACGAGGGGCCTGTAGAGGAAGACGCACATCCTAAACAGATGTACGACCAAAATGCCATTTTAAAAATAGACAAAACGTTTGTATTCTTTAATTAGACTGCTGTACGGGTGGTTTAGCCACCATAGAAACTTCAACCTCTTTATGATTATATTCCTGAAGAAGAAATCCTAGCGGAAGCGATTTCTGCCTTCCTAGTGATGAGTGGTGCTTTTGCACCTTAAAACATTCATACAGGAAATATATAATTTCACCCGCCCTTGAAATGCTTGATTTTTAAAAAAATTTTATGTTCCGTATTTCCCGCACTAAAAGGTGCACTGGATTATGAGGCGCATTTTCAATGAATGGCTATTTTGCAATTTTTTTTCATACATTGGACGCATCGCATTACAAGGCGCAATCTACAATGCCTCCACTAGATGGTGCTACGCTCCTTCCATTCAACTCGAGAGGCGTTAATCACGACCTCTGAAACAAGGTAAAATAACTATTACTGTACTTAGATGAAACTACGAAAATTGAAAATAATACATCAAAACAGAAAATCAACCGAGGAAATCACAAAATAAATTCTATACCCCATTGTGATTTCCTAGCTTGATTCTCTTCGTAGTTTCATTGAAGTAATCATTCATTTACGTTTTTCGGAGGTGGCCATGAACGCCTCTCGAGTGGAACGGAAGTAGAGAAGGCACGGAGACGGACAAAGACGTACAGTACCTGTATTTGTTGAGACTGTGAAAACCATTAATAAAGTCTGCGTTTAAAAAAATAAATAAAACCACAGCTCTCCTTTTTTCAACAAATACAGGTGAGTCTTTGTCCGTCTGTCTCCATGCCTTCTCTTCTGTTCAACTCGAGAGGCGTTCAAGACCGCCTCCGAAAAACGCAATTGCATTTCCTTGATCATAACTCAAACTACAAAATGATCAGATTTCAGTAGTAGTTATATTTTCAATTTTCGTAGTTTCATTGAAGTAATCGTTAGTTTACGTTTTTCGGAGGCGGTCTTGAACGCCTATCGAGTCGAACTGAAGAACAGAAGGCACCGAGACGGACAAAGACTTACCTGCATTTGTTGAGACTGTTTCAAAAAAAGACAACACCAGAGCTCTCCTTTTTTTCAGAGCCGCAACAAAAACGTATTTAACCCTCATGCAGTATTTTTAAGCGGCTGCATGAAGGGTATTACGTCCTCGAGGATTGCCCCAAAAATGTCCCTCTTCCAATGTGCAACAACTTTTTTCACTTTTATTTTTTTTTTCACTTTCAACCCCTCAAAATGTTCAGTGGGAATTGGCCAAGACATAGATATACATCCTATGCAAAATTTCAGCTTCGTGGAGTTATTTGTCACTGTTTTGTCTGTGGTGTCCATTTGTCCAACAGTCCAAAATCGTCCACAGTGTCCGAAATGTCCAATTTTGGGATAATTACTGCATGGGGGTTAATAAAGCAGCGACATAGTTCACGGAACCAACAGCAAGTTATAATATTGTAAGCATGTCTCCAGGAAGGAGCCATCTTGAAGTCGACGTATTACCGTAATGACAATCCACAAGACGCACCGGATTTCCAGGCGCTCGGTGAGCTTTTAAGAAAATGGAAGACTTTTTGGTGCGCCCTATAGTGCGGAAAATACGGCAATTAAAAAATACAATTATTCGAGGGGCCACTCGGTGTGGAGGCGGCACGCGCAACCCTGCCGCCCGCCGGTTGCCCCTCCCTCCAAATGAAAGAATGGCATGCAGCCAGAGGAGTCCCAAATTTGCTTTTTGTTGACAAGTTAACACAATAATAGCGCGCCGTGTTTAAACACCCCGCCCCACTCGGTGACGGCGCTAACCCGGAGGTTCAGAGAGTTGTCCCTCCCGGTGGGGCCGCTGTAAAGAGTGGTGGTGGGGGGGGGGGGGGCCCATCTGTTTTCTGCTAATAAGCCTCCTCTCCGTTCACCCTTTTTCTCCCCCTCGCCTCTTCTTGCTCAAGTCTGCCGCTTTCTTGTTTTGTTTGCCCTCTTCGCATCGAGTACAGTGTCAACACAAACAACGCCGGCACAAATGACAAAATAAAGACGGACATTTGCGCGTCGGGACACAAACAGGCCGTGTATGTTTAAGAGGGGGGACGAGAGATGCACTGAGATATCGGTGTTGAACCTTGACTCTTGACCAGCTATCCGCGGCTGCTGACAAAAAGCAAATGTGACAAGTCCCGCCTCATGTGAACCCAAATACTGCCCGACGCTCCCCAGCCTTACTACAGCTGCTCCAGGCAGCGCTGGTATATATTCCCATGTCACGTTATTATTGGGTTGGAGAAGGAAAGTCCCATTTTGATGAGAAGGGAATGTGCTAGCATGTCAACGCATGTCAGACAGTCAAAAAAAAAAAAAAGGGAATCAATTTGATTGTATTTGTCACTTTTCCGACATGATTCACACAGGAGTGAAGAGGGAACAGGGTGTCTTTGGCGCTTCCCCCATTCCATCAAGTTGAGTTTTTCCCATTGAATTTCATTGATTGTATGAACACATTTAACCCCCATGCAGTAATTATCCCAAAATTGGACATTTCGGACACACGATTTTGGACTGTTGGACAAATGGACACCACAGACAAAACAGTGAAAAATAACTCCACAAAGCGGAAATTTTGCATAGGATGTATATTTATGTCTTGGCCAATTCCCACTGAACATTTTGAGGGGTTGAAAGTGAAAAAAAATTAAAAGTGAAAAAAGTTGTTGCACATTGGAAGAGGGACATTTTTGGGACGTAATACCCTTCATGCAGCCGCTTAAAAATACTGCCCTCATGCAGTATTTTTAAGCGGCTGCATGAAGGGTTAATCCCACCGGTCACATTTGTGAAGGACAACAATGATTTAATTTACAGGGCTCTAACATTTTTTTATTACTGATGACTTAAAAGTGGTTTCTTTCTGACTTCCGGGTTGAGTGAACGCCGGCGCGTTTGGCTGCCACTGCTCAACCCGCATTGTGTTTTATTGTTTTTGTTCCTGATTGTAAAGTGTCCTTGGGTGTCTTGAAAGGCGCTTATAAATAAAATGTATTATTATTATTATTATTATTACTTAAAGGGCTACCAATGACACCTAATTTTGACTTTTAAATGTCTGGGAAAAATTTGGGATTAAATGGGTTAAGTACATGTGAAAAAAAAAAAGCATACGGGTCAAATAAATTCCATTCAGGGAGAAAACTTACATGTAAACATGTGAGCTTGCTGACAGGGTGGCCATTTTTGGCTAATGTTAGCATGAAATGAGTACATGATGCTGCAGCTTCACTTAGCGGTACGAGTCAGTTAACAAGCTGATGGTGTTCTGTTTGACAAATATATTCAGTTTTTAACTCAAACTGATCACATGCAACTATAAATGTAAATAAATTCCATAATTGTGAATACAGTCAAACCTCGGCTTTCGAACGTCTCAGTTCTCATTCAATTGGGTTTTCGACCAAACATTTTGAGTTTTTTATGCCTCGGATGTGGAACAAATTTCGGTTCTCGAACAAACTGAGCGCACTTGAATGCACCATTTGACTCCTCTCGCCTTCCTTACCACGAGGAAGTGACGCTTCCTCGGGTAGACGAGGATGTGACGCTTCCTCGTGTTGCTTTCCATTGTGAGCGGACGTATTCAGTAAACATTTTCATTTTAAAAAGAGCGTGGTTTCGGTTTTTCGAACAATTTCGGTTTTCGAACAGCCTTCTGAAACGGATTATGGACGAAAACAGAGGACAATGGAATTAAAACCAAGGATAAACATTTTGAGACTTGTGTACAAATATAAGTTGCATTATTCTGCTAAAGGAAATTTATCGAAGAGAAACGTCCACACAAAGACACAAAAACGTGAACACACACACACACACACAATTGCGGTGAGTATCTTTCTTAGCCTTGAGTGATGTTTGTCTCTCTCCTTCCTCGTTTCTTTTCATTGGACAAACTTAACAGGCAGGTTTTGTTTGATCTTTTCTTATATGTGAAATATTTTGCGTTGGTATGTTTTTGTGGAATATGATGCTCAATCAGCACAAATCTCTGGACGTTCGTCACGTGTTAGCAGCGTTCAACACCGGATATTAAAGTGTAGCTATAGGAATACAATTTTTTTTTTCATACTTGGATGACAGTTACGACTTGGTGAGCAAACGTGGAGCGTTTTATGGCACAGACGGTTTCACATTATGTGCGGTTGAGAGGGTGGGAGTTCATTCAATGAGTGGTCACAGCTCATGAATTTGAAAAAAAAAAAACAATTAATAAATATGATCGGCATCGGGATATTAATACGGACTCAGATGGCCCTGGAAATCGATCGGAATTGTTTCCATGACGACCCAGTGATGTGACATGGAGAGACTGAAGACAAACCGAGCAGGGGGAGGTGGAATTAGGTGCACACACACACGCACACACACACACACACACACACACACACACACACACGCCGGCCTTGAGCTGTCCTGCTCACACAGCGCAGAGGTGTTGAGTACAAAGACGTTTGCCTGCTCGCGCGCAGCCCAAATGTGAGATGAGACGACATTACCGCCGCGCATGACAACTTCCATGTGTCTTCCGATATTGTTCATTACGTGGGGCTGTTGCATTATCTGATTTATGCCTTCTCGTGGGCGCACCTCAATACAGCCGAGCGCTATTTCGCAGATGATGTGCCGATCCCGTTTGCATCTCATTCGGGCACAATTGAGGGGATCAATATACAGGGGGGGGGAGTGGGGGGGGGGCTGCGTAGTTGTGTGTGTGTGTGTGTGTGTGTGTGAGCCGTTGGAGCCTTGCAAAATATCAGTGTGTAACTACGTGCAGCTACACACTGATATTTTGCAAGGCTCCATCGCCACTCACGCACACACACACACACACACACACACTTTTTTGCGACGACCACAAAAGAGTAAACTGAAGTGATTTGATTTGCAAGAAACTCCACTATGATCAGAAAAACTGTTTAATACTTTTTGCCAACAACCAATCATCTTTATTTCATAGAAGATCCATCAGACGATTGTTTTGCTAAGAACTGATAGAAACAAGACCCTCCTGTCTCGCGTGTATGTTCAGGGTTGCTTCCATTGACTCCATATGGAAACGCTTTGCTCAAGTCGCCGATTGGTGTCGTGGTGACTTGTGTCAGCGTGGGATCGGTTCCCGCTCACTGTCGGTGTGAATGTGGGTGTGTACGATCGTTCGTCTCAATATGTGCCCCCGCGACTGACTGGCGACCAGTTCAGGGGTTGGTCCGGGCTTTCGCCCCGAAGTCAGCTGGGCTAGGCTCCGGGATTTCCCGCGATCCTCTTCAGGATAAACGGTGTTGAAAATGGATGGATGGATGGATGGATGGACACGCTTTGCGCTTTCTGTCCAGTAGGTGGCAGACCGCACAAAAGAGCCAATGAATGAATCTAAAAGAACAAGAAGGACTCGGATTGATAGACAGATGAATGAGAGTGCGAGCGACTTCTTCGCCACTTTTGACTTGAAGCGTTTTGGCGTTTTAGGGGTTAAAACAGCTGCAGGCAGCCACCGGCGTGCTTCCGCTGTACTTAACAGTTCAACGGATGGGTCATGTGAATCGGATGTGTGTGTAAAGCTCTTGGGCAGCCACCGCATGATGTCGATATAGCGACGTATAGCGTATGGTACACTCCATTTAACATCCATCCATCCATCCATTTTCCGATCCGCTTATCCTCACAAAGGGGGTACTGGAGCCTATCCCAGCCGTCTTCGGGCGGTAGGCGGAGGACACCCTGAACCGGTTGCCAGCCAATCGCAGGGCACACAGAGACGAACAACCACTCGTGCTCACGCTCACACCTCGGGACAATTTCGAGTCTTCAATCTGCTTGCCAGGCATGTTTTTGGAATGTGGGAGGAAACCGGAGTACCCGGAGAAAAGCCACGCAGGCCTAGGGAGAACATGCAAACTCCACACAGAGAGGCCAGAGCTGGAATTGAACCCGGTACCTCTGCACTGTCAGGTCGACGCACCAACCACTGGCCCCACCGGGCCGCCCTTCCATTTAACATTTTAATAAAATTGGATTTTTCGTCTTTTGGACTAAGACATGTTTTTTTGGAGAGGGATGGACTGATGGACTGACGACAGACAGACTGGCGGAACAGTGAAATTTACTGATGGAAACGTGGTTAAAATAGCATGACAGATTGACGTTTACAGGTCTGGCTTGAAAAAATAAAATAAAAATGACGGACTGACGATAACGGACGGGCGCCCAGGCCACGGACGGATGAGCGACCTGCAAAATGTGGTCAAGAGGTGGTTACTCTGGTTAACTATGACGAGCTTTGGTGCACATGTAACTCAAGCTCGGAGTTATTTTTTGCGATGTTTACCTTTGTCGTTTTTCGCCAGGTCATCCGAGAACAGCAACCGGGATCGTCGTCACAACAATTTGAATGCGATTCTCAGTTCCCTTGTACAGCCAAACCTTGGTTTTCGAACGTCTCGGTTCTCGTCCAATTCGGTTTTTGACCAAAAATTTCGAGGTTTCACAATTTCGGTTTTCGAGCAGCCTTCTGGAACGGATTATGGACGAAAACCGAGGTTTGACTGTATTTCCATTTGGCAATGTGAGGTTGTTTTCTCGTCCTGTGTCCATTTTAACATATCCCACCGTTCTTTCTCCTGATGACATCATCTTTGTTAAAAAACTGAAAATAGGTCTATGGACTCTATAATTCATTCCTTGTTTTTTTTAAAAATCCAATTATGTGTGAGATTCTCTGCATTTTTCCGTCCTTCGATCAAAGCTGGCTAGCTTTGCAATGTGGAGCCAATCAAATTGCAGCGCAGGATTGATGAATACGTCCGGGTGCCCGAGGAATATTTTGACATGATTAAAAATGAATTTTCAAGGTCGACTTTTCAAGGAAAACCTGACACACGCGGTCGCTCGGGCAACACAGAGCAGCAACTAGCTAGCTCTGACTACTCAACTAGCTAGCTCTGACTACTCAACTAGCTAGCCCTGACTACTTAGCTAGCTAGCCCTGCCTACTCAACTAGCTAGCCCTGACTACTCAGCTAGCTAGCTCTGACTACTCAACTAGCTAGCCCTGACTACTTAGCTAGCTAGCCCTGACTACTCAACTAGCTAGCCCTGCCTACTCAACTAGCTAGCCCTGACTACTCAACTAGCTAGCCCTGACTACTCAACTAGCTAGCTCTGAATACTCAGCTATCGCCATACTAAATGAACAAAGTCTTCTATTAAGAAAGAAACGATGCCGCAAGGCTGACTGTGAAACAATATCGAGAAAGGCAGACAACAAAACCTTAATGTTGTTTTGTTGGATGAGGTTTTCTAAGACAACGAGGGTTTATCAACAGGACTTTAGCCTTCTATTCCAAAACAAGCTAGCAAAAGACACACACACAAACACACACACACACGTTCACGCCCGTTCCTGGCAAATGACCGTGATTTAATGCCCAATTAATTCCAAATTCTATCCCCATTTTTTTCCAATGTGCTTTGCTCCGAACAAAAGGGAGGTGAGATTTATTCCTCACTTGGGCGCGTGTGGGTGGAGGAGGGTCGGTCTGGTTCATGCGCGGGCATAACCCGGGCCCCTGCAGGAGAGGCCCCCACTGCCAGCTGCCAGACATAATCAAGCCGCCCCTGCGGTGTCCATCACTGATGATGTTTGACGAGTGCGCGCCATCCCAATGTGGCTTTCCCCCGCTACCTTCAAAATAAGCCCTGTGCTCACCCAAATGGTGTTGAAAGTCAACTCCAACTTGCCCAAATCAACAGTTAGCTGTGACCACAAATTTCGAGATTTAAACCTTCAAGATTCCCACGGTTTCATGAATCATTTCTGTTTATTTCCACAGCTAAATTAAAAAAAAAAAAAAAAAGGAAAATCTGTGTCTTGCTGGATGCTGTAATTCTTTCCTCTCTTGTGATGTGAGGATTATTCTATGTCCCTGTAAAGTGAAAATACACAACATGTACTGTACCTTTGTTCCGCCACTAAGAAGTTGTGTTTTTTTTTTTGAAGGTGTCAAAAAGCGGCAAAGTAAATAAAATGAGGCTTGAAAATGGCGCAAAATCCACCCATTGTCTCTGCTCTCAAATGCTGCGGACGCGCGTATCTTGCGTAATTCGCTGTCACCACACCCCGCCCATCTGTCAACCGTCAATCAAATACAACGTACTCAGTTTGCGTTTCCACCCCGATAACGTTCACATCTCAAAGGCCCCGATTTCACGTCGTTCATTTCCCATTTGTCGATTTTGTTTCCAAATGTAAACTTCATGAGAACGAGCAGATTTTTCCCAAATTCTTCCTTCTGATGTTTTTTTTTTCATGTCATGTCGACGAAACAGACAGGCCCGCAAAGCTGTGGCAGACGAAAGAGCGCGAAACAATCGGCGTCGAAAAGAAAACGCTTAAGCAGTGGTAAATAGATGGGGTCGTTTCACGCAGGCGATTCTTGAAACTGCCACAAGTAGACGACGGGCCGCATTCTTTCATTCATTCATTTTCCGAACCGCTTTATCCTCACTCGGGTCTCAGGGGGTGCTGGAGATGATCCCGGCTGTCTTCGGGCAGTAGGCGGGGGACACCCTGAACCGATCACCAGCCAATCGCAGGGCACACAGAGACGAATAACCATTAGCGCTCACGCTCATACTTACGGACAATTTTGGAGTGGTCAATCAGCCTGCCATGCATGTTTTTGGAATGTGGGAGGAAACCGGAGTACCCGGAGAAAACCCACGCAGGCCAGGGGGAGAACATGCAAACTCCACACAGGAAGGCCGGAGCTGGAATTGAACGAGGGTCAAACCTCGGTTTTCAAACGTCTCGGTTCTCGTCCAATATAAATATTTCGAGTTTTTTATGCCTCGGATGTTGAACAAATTTCAGTTCTGGAACAAACTGAGCGCACTTGAATGCACCATTGGACTACTCTCGCCTTCCTTACACGAGGAAGTGACGCTTCCTCGTGTTGCTTTCCATTGTGAGCAGACGTGTTCAGCAAACATTTTTATTTTAAAAAGAGCGTGGTTTCGGTTTTTGAACAATTTCGGAGCCTTCTGGAACGGATTATGGACGAAAACCGGAGGTTTGGCTGTACTTCGTCCGCAAGGGGCCACTGGGTTTCCAACCCAAATCTCCGAATTCACTCGACGGTTGTGATTTGTTGATGAATTCCAAGCACTCATCCCAAATCCTCACCCCGCTGTCCGCCCGAGCAAAAAAAAAAAAAAAAATCTTTCCTTTCGCCGATCCGTACGGCAACATTGCTGCCATTTCTTTCCATTAATAATAAGCGAACGGCAATCGCTTCCTTTAATGGAAGCGATGAAAGATTTATACGTGACATTATCAAAGCCGCTCTGCTGTGAGGGAGACGCCCTCGCACGTCCCGCCTCAGCTCAACCAATCGCAGTTCTATGAATATGACATGAGACTGATTTGATGTTACATCAGCGCCGGGCCAAGACGGGGGAAGTCTGACTTAGACCGCTGGTCTATTTCTGCCTTTCTCGGCCTCTCCAGGCGAGAGATCAGCGCAGGGTGGGAGTGTAGCTGGTGTTTGGCCCGAGGGGGGGACACGGACACGCATGCTGTCATTGTTCCACAGCTGCCACGCCACACCATTCCCCTCCCCCCCCCCTCGCCCCCGCCCCCGCCCCCTCGGTGGCCATCCTCACCTTTAGGGCGTCCCCCCCCCCCCCCCCACTGCCCCGCCTCTCTAATGAAGAGTGACACGCATCCGCAGAATCTGATGGAGTCTGAAAACGGGGCTCGCCGCCCCCCCCTGTTATTGACCGAGCCCGGCTCACGCTGAGCGGAGGTGATGAGCGCGCCGCATACCCATGAGGCATTGCGCAAGAGCTCAAAGGGCAGATGCGCAAGTATGGAAACACGAGGGTCCAATTTTCTTTATTCATGAACCGAGTGATTGATATTGGGAGTCAAATGAAAGACTCTTAATTGCGCCCCTTAAATGAGGAATAACTTACGGGCTCATTCTAAAGCTGCCGTGTGTGTGTGTGTGTGTGTGTGTGTGTGTGCGATTTTGTGCATGCATGTGCATTTGGTGAGATATCAAAGTGACAACTCCTAAGGCTGCGGGCTCCTGACATATCACTTCAAATAATTCATATGCTCCTTTGTGACAGTTTCTTGCCTTTGTCTCACCAAGGCACGGTGTTGTTTTCGAGATACTGTCCTTTTTTTAGAAAATAAAAGGGGTAACAGAGAGCGACCCCTCTGTTTTTGTTACGCTTTGTGAAGCTAGAAAAACGAGAAAAAAAAACAGTGGAACCTCGATTTAGCCGACTTGGAACCAAGTGACCCTGAATTCAAAGGACAGAAAATAATGTCCAGTCCACTCAAAACATCACTTATGAAGCAGCTGTTTGAGTCTGTTCGGTCCAGAATTAGCCAGATTTTGCCACGGGGCCGGTAAACGGCGCTACGGAACGTCAGATCTCGCTTATCTGGCTTCCTTTGCACTTACTAATTTCCCCAGTGCCCCCCAAAACATTCCTGGCCCACTCTCCATTTAGAGCGGGGGGTCGGCAACCCGCGGCTCTGGAGTCGCATGCGGCTCTTTAGCGCCGCCCTAGTGGCTCCCTGGAGCTTTTTTCAAAATGTTTGAAAATGGGAAAAAAAGATGGAGGAGGGGGGGGGGATATCTTTTAATATGGTTTCTGTAGGAGGACAAACATGACACATACATTCTTAACATTTTCCGATGCTGTAAAAATGTGGAGAATAAATATTAAATTTCAGCATTTCTATCAACAAAGATTTGCGTCCTAGCCTGCGACACACGTTTCTACGAGTGGGGCGGGATGCCAGGCAGGTGGCTGTTGTAAAAAAAAAACAAAAAAACAGCGTTTCATGTACAATTCATCGAGAGTAATGGCAAAGAATGCAAATGTGGAGGGCCGAGAGAAGCATTTTAAACGGTACACGTCAGCTACGATAGTGAACATGCCTTGCGTCAGGTCTTGACGAAGGTCGGTAGGCATGCGTTTGTAAGTGCGTGTGTACGCGGTAATGGGTCGATCGCGGGAGGTTGGTTGATCGAAAAAGTAGATCTTCAGTCAAAAAAGTTTGGACACCCCCTGCTCTACACGATGCACTGCAGGAAAAAAAAAAAACATTTAATCCTGAAGGCTCATTGTGTATTTGTAGCCAAGTTAGTCATTTTGATAGTAGGCTAATATTGCTAATATAGATTGTATAGATCAGGGGTGTCAAACCGGCCCCCAAGGAGGTTTGATCCGGCCCGCGGGATAATTTAAAAGTGAAAAAAAAAAATGCATTAACCCCCATGCAGTAATTATCCCAAAATTGGACATTTCGGACACTTTGGACGATTTTGGACTGTTGGACAAATGGACACCACAGACAAAACAGTGACAAATAACTCCACGAAGCTGAAATTTTGCATAGGATGTATATCTATGTCTTGGCCAATTCCCACTGAACATTTTGAGTGGTTGAAAGTGAAGAAAAATTAAAAGTGAAAAAAGTTGTTGCACGTTGGAAGAGGGACATTTTTGGGACGTAATACCCTTCATGCAGCCGCTTAAAAATACTGCATGAGGGTTTGTCACACTTTGTAGCAAGCCATTGTGCTGCTCATTCTAGTGTGCCTGCTTTGAATAAGACACAGGGATGGCTATAAAGCACATGGAGACTGTTTCAGCTCCTCAGTACGGCACTAATATTAGCCACTAAAATGTATGACTGTGCATACTGCTTTATTGTCGGTCTACATGTGTTACTGTACCGCTTGTGTTCGAATATCCGTTGCGTAAAACCTGATTGTAAAGTGTCCTTGGGTGTCTTGAAAGGCGCTTATAAATAAAATGTATTATTATTATTATTATTATAAAGACACAGAATGAATATTTTAAATAAAATGCAATTCGTGGATTATCCGCTAGAGGTCCACACTGTTTTGATCACAGTAGAAGACAACATTTTATTGATCAGGGAAGAAAACAGCAGTCTCAGTCTGTCACCGAGATAGACCCAACGCAGCAAATGATATGAACGCGCCAATCAATGCTTCTTGAGACCAAAACAAAGGAAAGAGATGAGATTTTGGTGATTCATAGCACAGTATGGTATCATGTTAATGGTTCGGCCCACTTGACATATACCGAGTCCGTATGTGGCCCACAATGTGAAATGAGTTTGACACCCCTGGTATAGATCATTGTAAGGCTTATATAAGGCTTTTATTTTTGTGCGGCTCCAGCCATATTTGATTTTTGCTTTTTGTTTTGTTTTTTTGTCCAATATGGCTCTTTCAACAATTTCATCAGCCTAATTCCTAAAAATGCATCTATTCCAGTGTTTCCCAGCCTTTGCTGAGCCAAGGCACATAATTTCACATGCGCAAAAATCTCACTACACCACCAAACAAACACAGAGGAGAAGTGGCAGTCAAACAGGCCAAAATCCAGATGTAAGGCACAGCACAAGACTGGTTGCATATCATTTGTGTTTTAACCAAATGTGAGAGTGTAAAAACGGGTCGGGTTTTTTTTTCTCGATAAAATAGTCCATTTTTTTACAAAATCCTGAAGAGAGAATCCTCTCGAACCAACCTCCTGACTTCTTTTTTTTTTTTTTTTTTAAGCTCTCAGAATCAACAAAAGATCAGCATATTATCAGCGTATGGCTCATGATATTGGCATTGGTCAATTGGTAATCTCCGATCGATTCTTTTGGAATGCAAAACAGCAAAGCGCCACCGGAACTTTTTGTCCCAGGAACTAATTATTAAGTGAAAAAAAGGGAGTCTTAAGTTCTTCACAAGGCATTCGCCTGAACATCGATTTATGCCATAAGGGAACACACCTTTAGTTGTTAAGAGAGATCCAACTCACTGTGTGTGTGTATGTGTGTATGAGTGCACGCGCGATAAGTGGGCCAACATGGCCACGGTCCACACACCCACATAAAAGCAAGCCGTAGATGCACACGTGCGTCTGTGCAGCCAGCGGTGTAATATGATAAGCTCGAGCAAAGCGCATACCTGATGCCATTAAATGCAATTTCCCCCGTGTCTCAGCCAAGCCATTTGTCAGCTGCTAACACCGCACGTTTTTATTAAAAAGCTCATCCGCCTCAATTAACTGCGCCCGCAAAGCAGTTTAACTCCGCTCTAATCCTGTCAAGATGTTTAAACGGGACTCATGTAGGCTAAGTGTATCATTTCAAAACCTGCCAGTCACATTTTATGGTTCTTTAAGCCACCATTTATCGGCACTTACTAATTCAGTTCCGCTCAGAGGGGAGTGCTTTTTTTGGGGGGGGTTATGGGAAGGGGGTGTTAAGCAACAGTAAGGAAAAAATGCGGCAGGTCAAATTATTTTCAATTTCAATATGCTAAACACAATTTATTTTGCGACCATATGTGACCAACGACGCCACGTGAGCATTTTCCTTTTTCTAAAATACGGCGGTGTCTCAAAATACAAGTTCTGCCGACGTACATTCAAGTCAAGTCAAGTCAAGGAGAGAGAGGAGCCGCTGCGGGTGCCCGCGCCGCAATCAACAGAACAGTGAACAAAAAAATGACAAAATAATACACCGCAACACATAAGACACAGCCAGTCGTGGAATCTGAACCACTTTTTCTGCATACGCTTTGTTGTTTGAAGCAGGAGAGACTCAAAGTGTCCTTGCACCAGTGGATCAGAGACGTCATGCTAAAAATGTGCACACTTCTGCTCCGAGCTAAGTTTAAAAGCAAACGAGAAGCTGTAGCGTCCATTGACGAAAAAAAGAGATTGCCGCAAATCTCCTGTGCCATATAAATCCGCTTCAATTCCAAGCGGCGACTCCCGGTTTCACATACTGACGCTCCTTTCTTCTCATCGTCATTCACCCATTCCCAGATGCAAGAAGCATAGTTAGTGTATGAATGAACGGCGAAGTAATTCCGATGCCCCCCCCCCCCCCCGCTTTTGTTAACCCCCATGCAGTAATTATCCCAAAATTGGACATTTCGGACACTTTGGACGATTTTGGACTGTTGGACAAATGGACACCACAGACAAAACAGTGACAAATAACTCCACGAAGCTGGAATTTTGCATAGGATGTATATCTATGTCTTGGCCAATTCCCACTGAACATTTTGAGGGGTTGAAAGGGAAAAAAAATTAAAAGTGTATAAAGTTGTTGCACATTGGAAGAGGGACATTTTTGGGACAATCCTCCTTCATGCAGCCGCTTAAAAATACTGCATGAGGGTTAAACAAGTGAACGCAGTGTCCGACAGTCAGGTCGGCTCCTCAGAAAGGGGAACGTGCTAATTGCTAAAGATGAAGACTGTGAAGGAACGTTTGCCGTTGATGAGCGGAAAGCTCTGTGTTGTGATTCGCCTTGCCGCTGTGTAACCATGAAGGCAAGGTAGGCTACAAGTACTGTATCTTTGTGGTTGTTTTGCTCTTTCTTAGACTGACAAATTGCTTGCTGGCGATTAGCGTTAGCGTGAGGTTTGCCCTAAATCAACCAATGAATTAAAAAAAGAGACGTTTTAAAAAAAACTGAGTTTAAATTAACCAAAGTATCATGAAGAAGACGCTTCTTCAATGGAGGCAGTTTCGTAATTCCACCCCCATTCCCCCTTCTTAGTTCAAGTTAATCAGCAATAAATAGTTAGGCCTACCATGTTTTAGTTTTTTTATTTCTTTCAAAACTGTTTTCATTTATTTCTAGATTGGGCTACATTTATTTTTAACGACACTTTAAAAAAAAGAAGTAACCGTTTTGGGGCTGAAACAGATTAATTGCATTTGCATTCATTTCAATGGGAAACATTATCTTGGTTTATGAACGTTTTGGATTACAAGTGGACATTTCACAGGGAAACGTTATCTTGGTTTATGAATGTTTTGGGTTCCAAATGGGCTCTCGGAATGAAGAGTGTCGTAACCCGAGGTCGCGCTGTAAGTGGAAATATCATTGATCCGTTCCGGCCATTTCCCAAAAAACAAATTTAAAAAAATCGGAATGTGCATTTTAATGAACAAAAATAGGACTCCATAACCATTACAAAAAACATCCATCCATCCATCTGAATTGTACAGTAATGACATAATAAAATCATTTTTTGTCAAAGAACAAAAACGAGTTCTCTCTTTGAGCTTTTGGGAAAGAAGAACTTCAGGACAACAATCAATAAATTTCGACAACAGACACATAAATCCTCAAGCTCAAAACCCAAAGCACAACTCCAGAAAGAAGAACGAGAGCTCAAGTCTCGACTCTTCGATCGTCTCCCTTGGCAAGCGGAGTGAAGCAATTGTGTGGTTTTGTTGTACTTTGTCCCGATCTCGGGACCGATGTTGTGTTTGTTTGGACTTAGTTTCCACAATGTTTGATGAGTGCACACCGTGTCTGATGGAAGCAATCTGCAAATAAAGTGAAGGACTCGTCGGGAAACATCTCGACTGTTCGTTCGGCTCGGGGGGAGGGCTCGCCGGACAGTTTGCTGTTTTAGTGTACTTTGTGTTATTGCTCTGGTGCTCCTTTTCATAAATATAGGGCGGAGTCGTTATTTACGGCTTCTTCTATTTATTTTTATTTTTTTTGGTTCTTGCCAACAAAATTACCTGTCCCTGAAATCAAATACAGTCAAACCTCGGTTTTCGAACGTCTCGGTTCTCGACCAATTCGGTTTTTGACCAAAAATTTCGAGTTTTTTTATGCCTCGGATGACGAACAAATTTCGGTTCTTGAACAAACTGAGCGCACTTGAATGCACCATTTGACTCCTCTCGCCTTCCTTACACGAGGAAGTGACGCTTCCTTGTGTTGCTTTCCATTGACGTGTTCAGTAAACATTTTTATTTTAAAAAGAGCGTGGTTTCGGTTTTCGAACAATTTCAGTTTTCAAACAGCCTTCTGGAACGGATTATGGACGAAAACCGAGGTGTACAGTCAAACCTCGGTTTTCGAACGTCTCGGTTCTCGTCCAATTCGGTTTTCGACCAAATATTTTGAGTTTTTTATGCCTCGGATGACGAACAAATTTCGGTTCTCGAACAAACTGAGCGCACTTGAATGCACCATTTGACTTCTCGCCTTCCTTACACGAGGAAGTGACGCTTGCTCGTGTAGCGTTCTATTGTGAGCAGACGTGTTCAATAACGTTTTAGTTTTTTTTTAAAAGAGCCTGGTTTCGGTTTTCCAACAATTTCGGTTTTCGAACAGCCTTCTGGAACGGATTATGGACGAAAACCGAGGTTTGACTGTATGAGCACGTAACAGCTTTCCATCAGCTCAGGTCTCTCTCTCTCTCTCACCGACACATTAGCGCAAACCAGGAGGTCGACGACACAGCGCAACGCCGGATGGGCTTGGCGGGGTGGAGAAAGGTGCAAATTGGGTGCCTGGTGGTCTTCCTCAGAGTTGATAAGTGAATTGGCCCCGGCGCGGCTTCGCTTTTGCCCGCCTTTTCTCTCACTTGACGCGCGGCGACGGCTCGGCCCGAAGACGGCTCGAGATCAACTCGGTGACGCTGACGTTTGAATGCGAAATCGGCGAAGCGCCGGCTAAATGCGAGCAGGTGTGATCATAACAGAGACCAATTGCAATTAGATCTCGGGACGTGGGGGCGGCTTGCGCGCTATGTATTTTTTTAATCAAAGCTGTTAGCATCTGTCACGGATGCCGTATTACTCACGCCCACCTCTGATGGTGTGCAAAATAGATTTTTGCGTCTGGTTACATGTCGCCGGTGGCCAAGAGCGGAACTTTCTTTATGTTTTAAGAAGAAAAAACAGCAATAAAAAATTTTGTTATTTTGTAAAAAAAAAACATACTATAACAAAATAATTCAATATAACGTAAAGTATTAAATTATTTGTGTGTCATGAACAAATGCTAAACAGTATTGTGATATTGTCTGTCTATGTGTGTTGCTTCACCAATTGTGTTCAAATATCCGTTTCCTTGAAGGGTCATGACATTGCAACTATCAATGCTAATCGTTAGCGCATCGATGGTTCTTTCCATGATGTGTTAGCATTCTTTTTTTTAAGAGAGAAGAAGAATTGTTCACCAACTGCCAAACTGAAGTTTGCTGCAACCGGACAGAACTCATATCAAACATTTGTGATGCAAAAAAAAATAAAAAATACCACAAGGATACCACAATTGATTCTGATTTGCATCTCATTTTACAGGACACAATGAGCTTAGATGTTATTTTGAGTGGCTCATTTTCACAAAGATGAAATTGCATTTCCGTGTGCTGCATCTTTCTTGACAAAGAGACATTGCCAAATCATGGCCAGGCAGGCAGGCATGCTTATAACAATGTTTTCAGTTTTGTAGGTCATTGAAAATGTGAAACGTTTAAAAAAATTTTAAAAAAAGAGTGGGGGGGAATCGGCACACATTTTTCTTGTCCTCTCTTTTACTGGGTTCCAGGGTGTAACGCAGTCTACACGCATACAAATATTTCACATCTGAACTGATTTTTCAACGTGAGAGTTCCCACACATGACAAAAAAAAAATCATGTGTATCCTTACTGCTCTTTTTGTGTGAGTTGCTGTTTAGTTGCTCAAAATGGCACACGACACACATTGCCACCCCCTCCCCCAAAAAAGCAAAATTAGCTAAATTAGATGACAAGTGGGGGGGGGGGGGGGGAATGCACCACTAGCACATTTTTTAGATGGCGAACAATTAAATGTACAGTCAAACCTCGGTTTTCGAACGTCTCGGTTCTCGACCAATTCAGTTTTCGACCAAAAATTTCGATTTTTTTATGCTTCGGATGACGAACAAATTTCGGTTTTCGAACAAACTGGGCGCACTTGAATGCACCATTTGACTCCTCTTGCTTTCCTCATGCGAGGAAGTGACGCTTCCTCGGGTAGACGAGGAAGTGACGCTTCCTCGTGTTGCTTTCCATTGTGAGCAGACGTGTTCAGGAAACATTTTTATTTTAAAAAGAGCGTGGTTTCGGTTTTCGAACAATTCCGGTTTTCGAACAGCCTTCTGGAACGGATTATGGGCGAAAACCGAGGTTTGACTGTTCGAACGTCTCAGTTCTCGACCAATTCGGTTTTCGACCCAAAATTTCGAGTTTTTTATGCCTCGGATGACGAACAAATTTCGGTTTTCGAACAAACTGAGCGCACTTGAATGCACCATTTGACTCCTCTTGCTTTCCTCACGCGAGGAAGTGACGCTTCCTCGTGTTGCTTTCCATTGTGAGCAGACGTGTTCAGTCAACATTTTTATTTTAAAAAGAGCGTGGTTTCGGTTTTCGAACAATTCCGGTTTTCGAACAGCCTTCTGGAACGGATTATGGACGAAAACCGAGGTTTGACTGTACTTGCATGCGAGTGCTCGCCGATACGGTGCGCTGATACTTGATAGCGCCACTCCATCTTGCCATTGTGTAAATAAGATCAGGTAATGGAATGGAATGGAATGGAATACAACTTTATTGTCAAATGTGCTGTACGTATGTGTAACATACAGCACAGATGAAATTTCTTCCCCCTCAACATAAAACAAGATAGGATAAAACCTTTATTGTCTCACAATGGAGACATTTGCAATGTTCGGAGGGAAGAAGTAGAAAAAGTAGAAAAACAAGAATTTGCGTGCACAAAATAACTGTACGCAGAACAGAATGCAATATAAAAATACAAAATGATTTCAGTCAAACATCGTCGAACGACACAATACGCAAACTTTTCTTGACCATGAGATACGTTTATAATCATCGCTTGCTGTTGGTTAAGTGAACTGTGTCGCTGCTTGATTCAATAAGTTTTACTGACATCTGATCGTTCTGTTGGCGTTTCATTGAGCGTAGCTCCATCTAGTGGATGCATTGTAGATTGCGTATTATAATGCAGTGCGCTCAATGTATGAAAAAAAAATGACAAAATCGGCCATTCGTTGAAGGTGCGCCTCATAATAATAAAATTATAATTAATTTTGTTTTTTACATTGATGACGTGTCCGCATTTCGGAATTTTTGCAGTACAGCGCTATTTTTTGAGTCAGAGTTTGCCATTTCAGACTTGTAACCTGCAACAATGGGCATTTCGGTGTTGTAGACTTTCAGCCTGAATGCAATTATCATGTAAAAGGAGTGCATGGGTGACATCCCACAACTCAATTTGGGCAACGGCAGCTTCACAATAAGGCGTCAAACAAAACCAAAATTGATGACATAGTGTGTGCCGACAAAAGCACTCCGATACAACTGTCATCACCACTCAAACTCGATTTATCTTTTCAGTCCTGTGTCTTATTCTGGTGGTGGTTGAGTCCAAAAGTAAAAAATCTAAACGGATCCAGCGGTCTCTCCGTCCCAGTTTAGTTTTCAAATCATGACATTTCATCCATCGGTTCATCCCTCGTCCCTCCATCATCCGCTGCTACATTCAAAAATGCGTCAGGTAAGAGTCGGAAGCGTATTCCGAGATGACAATACCACGACTCATGATGGGGCGCTGAATGTGCAAGCGTGCGTCCAAAAGAAAAAAAATGCCACTTTTCCACTCGGACTGGCCGCCACATCGTCCAGGAGTTGATGAAAGTGGACGTGTGTTTATCCTTTTTACAATGGCGCGGAGGATGCCTGAAATCAACCCAGTCAAATATTGTCATTAAAGCAGAACGTATTGCAATCTGTCAGTGTGTGTGTGTGTGTGTGTGCGGCCCCTCACTCGACCATGTGCTAACCTCACACAGCTGCAGAGTCCCCTTGAGGGTTTGTCACACAGGCAACACAGGGGGGGGGGAGGGGGAGGGGGGGAGGATGCGACCAAAAGCAGCATCTCTCATTTTCATGCACTGCCGTTCTGGCACAGATTTTTGCACACCGCTGCGGTTGTGCAATCTCTTTTCGAGCTTGTCACTTACACTTTCCATCAGTCGGTTGCTCTCAAAACTGATTGGTCACCGTGGCAAACGTGCACGGGCGCATATCCACACTTGGAATAAACACGCGAGCTCCCCCGAGTGGAACGTCAAATGTACAGTGAACCCCTGCCTGTTCCCTTTTTACGATAATCACCTCGCCCCCCCCCCCCCCCCCCCGAATGCCCCCCCCACACAACGATCCCCTCCCCGGTTGAACGTATCCTCAGTGGATTGTATTTGTCTAATTTTGTGTGCTTTCTGTAATGCCACAAGAGGGCGCCAGCGCTGTGGCTAATCGGAAAGTAGTACCTCGGTTTTCAACCATAATCCGTTCCAGAAGGCTGTTCGAAAACCGATTTGTTCGAAAACCGAAACTACGCTCTTTTTAAAATGAAAACCTTTATTGAACACGTCTGCTCACAATGGAACGCTACACGAGGAAGTGTCACTTACTCGTGGAAGGAAGGCGAGAGGAGTCAAGTGGCGCATTCAAGTGCGCTCAGTTTGGTGGAGAACCGATTTTCGGTCGTAATCCGAGGCATAAAAAACTCGAAATGTTTTGGTCGAAAACCGATTTGGTCGAAAAAAAGAGACGTTCGAAAACCGAGGTTTGACTGTAATTGGAAACGTGTATTGTTGAAGCGACGCAGTCAAACCTCGGTTTTCGTCCATAATCCGTTCCAGACGGCTTTTCGAAAACCGAAATTGTTCGAAAACCGAAACCACGCTCTTTTTAAAATAAAAATGTTTATTGAACACGTCTGCTCACAATGGAAAGCAACACGAGGAAGTGACGCTTCCTCGTGTAAGGAAGGCGAGAGGAGTCAAATGGTGCATTCAAGTGCGCTCAGTTTGTTCGAGAACCGAAATTTGTTCGTCATCCGAGGCATAAAAAACTCGACATTTTTGGTCGAAAACTGGATTGGTCGAGAACCGAGACGTTTGAAAACCGAGGTTTAGCCTGACCCTTGAGGTGAGGTAACGGAAAGTTTTTGTACATTCCAGTGCATGAAATATTTCCCAAAATATACATCATCCTTCCAGAGATGCTTATTACGCTGCATAAGAATGTTTTGCTAGTTGAAGTTGACTCTATCGCCTTTTACTCCGACCAACCAATCAGAGGCTAGAAAAATGCTGACATCATCGAGGGCCAGCCCTCTGGCCCCGTAAGGACGAATGACACATCCGCTTGATGAAAGAAAAAAAAAAATATCGTTGCTATTTTGTAGTCATTTCGGTGACAGCACTCCTAATTCTGAAGGCCCAAGGCAGATTAACCTTGACATAGCAACACACAGAAGCCGAACTCTGATTGGTTCGTAAAAATCCAACCACCACACATACTCGAGAAACAGTGCAGCCAAGGGGGAAACGCTATCAAACGAAGCCCAAAGACTGTTGGGAATAAACGTGTCCAATTTCACCGAAGAGAAATATCGGAATTTTGGCTGTAAATGTAGATCGGCGCCTCTGACGGCGTTTCGGCCGGCAAACAAGGAATTTCTCGCCCTGCCTGACCACCACGGACTTAATATCTGCCATGTATGTGTGCTACGGTTTAAGACTTCATGTAAAAGAGCCAAAGAAACTCGCTCGGGGGCTTCCGGACGCAGCTTTGATGTCCGCCATGGAAAAAGCTTGCCCTGCTCTCCTTCCCAGCTCAGGTTCCTCAACTATGCCTGTCAATCATACGCTGTTTCCTCTGAGTGCGTTTTCTATCTGTCAAGGGTCATAGAGAGCAAGAATGAGACCCGTTGTCACCCAGCCTGACTCCCCCAACCCCCCCCACCCTCTCCACCTTCCCTTGCTCTCACTCCTTAGAGAGGTGTATCTCCACCTTGTGCATCGTGTCTGGGCATGACCTGTTGCTAGGTAACCCTGGGTCACAGCTGCAGACTACGGCAAATCCTTTTTTTTTTTTTTTCTCCCTTCTTCTTTTTTTTGTTGCTTTTATTTATCAGCCAGTTTCTGTGGGAGACGGCGGCTGTAATTTATTAGTTTGCGATTGGGGCGCCCGGCGCAAGTTTGAGATTGTAAAAAGAAGTGACGGGGATCACCGCATTACAAATTCATCCCCTTTTTTTTAAATTTATTTATTTATTTATTTATTTTTACCATGGAAAATCAAGCATCTCCAACAACAAAGCCAATGGTAATGCACTTTCCATTGCTGGTAATTGAACAGATGTGGTCTGAAGGCTTGAAGTGCCCCGAAAAAGAAAAAAAAAATATATTTCTTCGAACACTGTGTGACTCGTTCATGTTCCAAGGATGGAGCGGGGGGATGCATCCAGTTTACTTGGGCCGTCCAAAAGCGCTCATGAACGTCATTAATATGTCCCGTAGCGACGCACGCGCACTCCTTTTTGCCGAAACATTTTGAGTTCGAAAGCAAAAGCTGAGATTTACATTTTTGGGTGAATTAAGTTCACTGTGGTTCCAGGTTATGTCTGATATTTTTTTTTATTGAGGGTATTCTAAGTTAATATAAATGAAGCATTTAAGGGTCTAATCCAGGGGTCGGCAACCTAAAATGTTGAAAGAGCCATATAGGACCAAAAAAAAAAAAGCAAAAAACAAATATGTCTGGAGCCGCAAAAAAAAAAAAAAGCTTTCTGTAAAACTTACAATAAAAGAAACGTATGGAGGAAACTGGACTGTCTCAGAATTGTTGATGTTATTCATTCCTTTTGTTGTGTGTTCACAAACGCTCCCATAGAATTTATTTTGTAATTTCCTCGCTTGATTTTTTTTTTGTTTTGGTTGCATTATTTTCGCTTTTCTTAGTGTCGGTGTAGTGATCGTTAATTCCCGCTTTTCGGAGGCTGTCTTTGAACGCCTCTCGAGTCCAACGAGAAGAGAGAAGGCACGGAGTCGGACGCAGACGTGTCTGTGTTTGTCCAGACTGTTAAAAGCATAAATAAAGTGGACGTTTAAAAAAAAAAACAACACCACAGCTCTCCTTTTTCGGAGCTGCAACATGTATCTAGATCTATATTTGAGCTACATTAGCCTACTATCAAAATCTTTTTCCATTTTCAAACAATTTTTATAAAGCTCCAGGGAGCCACTAGATGTCGCTAAAGAGACATCTAAAGAGACAACTCTGGAGCCGCGTGTTGCCGACCCCCCCCCCCGGTCTAATCTAATTTATTGAAGAGCTCTCTCAACAATGTCTTTGTTATTCTTTCATTTCAAAACCAGATAAGACCAAGAAAGCAATTTGCTTCAAAAACAGCCGAGTGCAAAAATGCTCACATAACATTAAGAATTACACTGAAACGATGAGCGTTATGCTCTGTCAATTAAAAAAAAAATCATAAGAAGTGAGTGCACCAGAACTTATGTCTTGTCAAATAACCGTTCACCTTCATGTCAAAGAAAAAAAGGATCTAAACATACCAGTCAGCAAACTGACGGAGACAACGAGGCACACCTGGACAAGACACCAGCGTCAGGAGGTCGCTGATTGGTGGACACAAGCAACGGGGCTGGCGAGAACAGGTGAAAACAAAAACCAAACAAACATGAAACAAAATGAAATCAAATCAAAGTCGAAAACGCAGTTGATAAGATTTAAACGAACAATCATTTGTAACACTTCTAGAGAAAAGATGATCTTTGTTGTCGCTATCTTGAAGAATCTGCGAAAGCAACTTGAAGTGAAGAATCTAAGGTTAGCACATGCACCATCGAGCGATACCGCGCTAAGGAATCTGCTAGCACGCATTAAACTGTAACCACTTTAGTTTTCCTGATTTTTCGGCAGAGGCTAATTGACGCACTTTGGTCTCTCGATTCAGTATCAGGCGCGGCGGTTGCAAGAAACTGTTACGATAGCCCCAGCTACAACAAGATGGCCAGCTAGCTCGTGGTTAGCATGAGACAACGGGCTACAGTATAGCCACCGGAGGCTTGAAGCGGATATATTTTCTCGGTTCAAACATGTAGTGATGTGTGAGAAAGTCGTCTTCTCCAGGGTTCCCACTCTTCCACTTGCTTTTTATTTATGGACCTTTTAAGAACTTTTGAGGGCTAATTTCGCCATTTTTAAGGACTGTATGTCAAATTTTAATTTTTCTACCTGTTTTACAGGTAGGAAAATGAAAAAAACTTGAATTAATTCTCAAATAAAGTACACTATGAAAAATTTTAATTTAGAAAATATGAAACTTCAATTTATTTTTTGGGAATAAAAATAATTTTTAAAGGATTTGTATTGATTTTAGAAGCTTTCCCTGAAAATTAAGGACAATTAAGAACTTAATTTTACAACTTCCTTTTTTATGGATTTTTATGAACTTTAAGGACCTGTGGGAACCCTGTTCTCTGCGGTGTGTCAAATTGAGAAGACATTTATTTTCTCTTAACGGGGACTTTCGACTATCACACTGAAAACGGTTGTAGCACATCCGATTACGCTACCGACAAAGAAGCTTTTTGCTTTATTCGTCATTGTTCCGCCCTCGCCGCGTCCCCGTTGCGGCTAGACAGACAGATAACTCCTTCAATGACCACACCGTTGATATTTCTTGCGATTTAATTACAGTCGAGTCAAGAAGGTGTAAAACTGTAACACACACAACACATAAAACTCTTCGATATTGTTAGAAAATGAAACGTGGCAGACAATGTGCCCCACTGGTCCGACACGTAACGAACGCGCGGCTATGCTAGTGTAGCTAACGCTAACGAGCTAATACGCTAACGAGCTAATACGCTAACGAGCTAATACGCTAACGTGCTAATCGCTGTGCATAAATGCAAACTAAACAATTGGAACGCCCCACAAATGTAAATCCACGGCGAACACACCCCACGAATTAATAATATGGCATACATTTACATAAAAATATTTACATACAGGCTGTGCTTGGCCTATGACACGAAGATGCCGTCCATCGTTCGGAGGTTTCCCCGTGCAACGTAAAACCGGAAATGTTTCACTCCACAACGTCCGGTGTGCCCTTCACAATAACGAATTAACCTTACAAAATAAAGCGGCTCTGTAGCGATAGAAAATAGGAAACAAATGTAACATGGCTCATCAGGAGCCAGAACAATCATCATTTATATGATTTTGGATGCAACGTTGTCACGCCTTATCCATCGCGTTACTTTGTCAAATGAGTGTTAAATTGAGTTGGACGCCGCCTGGCCCATCTGATGATTTGCGCAACACTTGAGTGCGATCTTATCGGTGTGATGCCTTGGCCCGGTCAAAACTTCTGATTGAAGTCTCAGCCAAGCGCGCCTTGTTAAATCTCTCCGCTTAATGTGCCTGTGATGAATCTTTTTCACATGCTTCCTCCAGGCCATATCTGATCAAAACAAATGCACCTGCACTAAGCCCCCCCACACATACCCCGCCCCCCCCCCTCCCCTCCCAAGTGCAACTCCTCTGGGACGGGTAAAAATTGACTCCCTGGCTTCCTCCGCCAGGCAATTACGTGCCATCTGTTCCCATCTTGGTTGTTCCAGCTCATTTTGTTTCTGCGATTGTTCGTCTAATATCATCGGCCCGACAGCACAAGCAGGGAAAGTGAGGGGGGTGGGGGGGGGATAGGTGGCAGTGGCACACCAAAATGAGGAGTGGCATGAAGAGGAATTAATCGAATCTATAGTAGAAGCCGATCTTCCCCTCTGAAAAGAGACCATCCCCCTAGAATGAGCAGCATTAGCATATTCATCACCTTATATTACCTTCTTTATGTAAAGTAGGCCAGACTTTCTTGACCACCCTTTTCACGCCATCTGTGATGCTTTCTCTTTTTTTTTTCTTCTTCTTTTTTTTTTTTTTTAATTGTTTGTGAGCAACAGGTCTACTTGGTTGCTGCACGGTAATAATAATGCATTAGCCTTCCTGTCATGTATCAAACTGATCTATATGGAAGCCCATATAACAGTAGCAGGCGGTAATTCTCCCTCGCGGAATCACATGATTATTTGGTGGAAGCGGCGATTGGAACCATTACTCTGCCATACGCCAGCCAGCCCGGATGCGGCGCTGATTTAATTGCGTCCATGTTGGACGTGAAGCGAGCATCAAAAGGTTTAACACTGATGTCAATAATAAAAAGAGATAAAGAAATAAAATAACGGGCGAGCCGGGGCGCCACCGTAGGCAGAGATGATTCTCCATCTCTGCTGACAGGGGCCGGAGATAGAAACAATCAGTCACAGAGGCAGCCGGACAGCCTGTAGGACCCCCCCCCCCCCCCCCCCACCCCCTGTGTGGTGGCCGACCCGGGGGAGGGAGCAGGGGATGATGGGGGGGGGGGGTATTGCTTTTGGCTTCTCGAGCCAGAGTGAGCGCCACATGCTGACTAGCTGGTTTTGACTTTCAAAAAGGGTTCCATCGGATTTCATTCTGTTACGTACAGTACATTTGACAATAAAGTTCTATTCAATTCAATTCAAACTTTCCGAGGCCAGGGAGCAATTCGCGCAGGGGTGTCAAACTCATTTTTTTTGTCACGGGCCGGATTCAGTTCGTTCCCTCGGAGGGCCGTCACGACTGAAACCATATAAAGAAGTCAAGAATACAGTGAAACTCCTCTACAACGAAATCATGTTTGCAGCAAGAAATGTTTCACAACAGGGGGTTTTTCACTCTAGCAAATTTGAAACAGGAAAGTGGGAATGGTGTTAAGGCATGAAGATTTTTTTTTCACACTAAGGGGGTATTTTCACCCATGTAGATTTTGTTGTAGAGGAGTTGAAACTCCTCTACAACAAAATCTACAGTTTTTTCCACTGTAGCAAATTTGAAACAGGAAAGTGGGAATGGTGTTAAGGCATGAAGATTTTTTCACACTAGGGGGTATTTTCACCCATGTAGATTTCGTTGTAGGGGAGTTTCACTGTCACGGTTTATTCACCTATTGTTTAAGTCACTGTAATGAGGGGTTTGGTAACAGGAAAATGCTTAGAGCAGGGGTGTCAAACTCATTTTTTTGTCGCGGGCCGGATTCAGTTCGTTCCCTCGGAGGGCCGTCACGACTGAAACCATATAAAGAAGTCAAAAATACAGTGAAACTCCTCTACAATGAAATCATGTTTGCAGCAAGAAATTTTTCACAACAGGGTTTTTTTCCACTGTAGCAAATTTGAAACAGGAAAGTGGGAATGGTGTTAATGCATGAAGATTTTTTTTTCACACTAAGGGGGTATTTTCACCCATGTAGATTTTGTTGTAGAGGAGTTGAAACTCCTCTACAATGAAATCATGTTTGCAGCAAGACATTTTTCACAACAGGGGTTTTTTCCACTGTAGCAAATTTGAAACAGGAAAGTGGGAATGGTGTTAAGGCATGAAGATTTTTTCACACTAGGGGGTATTTTCACCCATGTAGATTTCGTTGTAGGGGAGTTTCACTGTAACGGTTTATTCACCTATTGTTTAAGTCACTGTAATGAGGGGTTTGGTAACAAGAAAATGCTTACAGCAGGGGTGTCAAACTCATTTTTTTGTCGCGGGCCGGATTCAGTTCGTTCCCTCGGAGGGCCGTCACGACTGAAACCATATAAAGAAGTCAAGAATACAGTGAAACTCCTCTACAACGAAATCATGTTTGCAGCAAGACATTTTTCACAACAGGGGTTTTTTCCACTGTAGCAAATTTGAAACAGGAAAGTGGGAATGGTGTTAAGGCATGAAGATTTTTTCACACTAGGGGGTATTTTCACCCATGTAGATTTCGTTGTAGGGGAGTTTCACTGTAACGGTTTATTCACCTATTGTTTAAGTCACTGTAATGAGGGTTTTGGTAACAAGAAAATGCTTACAGCAGGGGTGTCAAACTCATTTTTGTCGCGGGCCACATTGTAGTCACGCTTTCCCTTGGAGGGCCGCTATGAATTTTGGGAAACCGTATACTGTAAATGTTTAATCCTCTCCACATATTAAATACACAGCGCACACAACAAATTGATGAATAACCAGTTTTAAAATCAGAAATCAAGAATAATGACTGTTATTGTGGCTTACGTATGACAATTTGACATTTTGGTTCAAGCATCATGGAACTTGACATGCTTGATTTGCTTTCGCCGGCCACATAAAATGATGTGGCGGGGCCAGATCTGGCCCCCTGGGCCTTGACTTTGATACCGGTGGCTTACAGTATCACTCTTATGTATTCCAAATGAGAATTTTAGCAAGCATCATGAAAGTTGAAGTCGTTGATTTACTTTCGCGGGCAGCATAAAATGATGTGGCGGGCCAAATCTGGCCCCCGAGGCCTTGAGTTTGACACCTGTGAATTAGCGCGGAAGAAAATTTTTCCAAGGATCACTCGTAAGTTTCACGCCGATTAAATGTGTCACAATGTTTTAAACATTTTTTTTTTTTTAATCATCTCCATCCATCTACATTTGGGACATTTTTTATGGCTGTCAAATTGGAGCCAAACAATATGTAAGGATTAAGCTTCTTCATCTGGACACATGACAAATGAAACGGTAAAATGGCGTCCACTGGAGTGCAGATAGATGCGTTTCTGGGTCCATTTGTTGACGGCGGCAGTGAGCGCACCGCAGCTCGCTTCCACCAATAAGAGAGAAATATGGGCCCGAAAAACGCGGGAGGCAAATTTGCTCCAACGCGACTTACGCTTCCTCGACTGCGAAAGAAAGCGTGTGTGAGCGCCTAATTGGCTGTTCAGTCTGCTGTGCCTTGTCCTGTATGGACAAGTTGTGACACATTGCTGATGCTTCAGAAAAAAAGTCAACCTGCTGCAACATTTCGGGAAATAAAAATGTCTTCATAAAAATCTCACACTTCTGGAACAGGAATATTGAATTGATGTGCAGTCGTTGATTTTGTAGCATCTTTCTCCTTCATGAATCCCACATTTAAGAAGGGTTTGTTGCTTCCTTGTACAATATTTTAGTTAGACTCAATAAAGTACCACCAAGCCATGGTTGCACGTCAACTTAGGCCCTTTAAAATTGTGCGTTTGCTGCCATCTGCTGGTAAACTGGAGACATTCCGTGGCCCGTATCTGAAGCAGCACCGTTTAACTTTTTTTTTTTTTCCCCCACCCCTCCACAATGACATAATCAAGCTAATTGCTCTGACCAGGACGTACTTTCTTATATTTTTTTGGTGCTTGTCCCTGTTTTCAGCTTAGCCACACAAGGGAGTTGTTCTTTTTTTAATGTATGGCTAAGTTTGTTCTCTATCGATTAGCATAGCAGCTAGCATGTACTGTTGAGCAAAAAGTAACATTGTTTGACAGGCCTGTTTACTGTAATTAGATTAATACTAACGTGAAATTAGTATGCAAATGAATAATAGTATTTTTGTTCCAAGGTCAAGGTGTCTTCTGCCCAAAGTCAGCTGGGATAGGCTCCAGCAACTCACCGTGACCCAGTTCAGGATAAACGGTGTTGGAAATGGACGGATTTGAAATATGTTTTTCAGGTGTCTGATTGTCTCAAACGGGGGTTGAGCCTCAGCAAAAGCAAAATAAACGCCGTGGCAAATAAATTCTCATCAAATGTATAACGTTGATGGTTGAGCTACACCAAGAGAATTACATAAAGGTTTAAGATAAGATAAGAAGAAAACCTTTACTTGTCTCACAATGGAGATACAGTATTCCCAATTTACAGCAGCAAAATTATGAAAGGGAGAAGTCGAAGAACAAAAAAATATATCAATAAATATAAATGATAAAATATAAATAGAAGCATTTACTTATGCCACCTTGAAAACAAAAAAACAACAAAATGATCGAATGACTTGAACAAACAACCACCACAACAAAAGACCAACCAAATCTGGTTTTGAAAATTGTTCTCTGCGACTTTGGAATGCCCCCGAATGCTGATCCTTTGATTATTAAATGAGACAAATTTAGACAGTCAGAACATTCTTTACGCAAATAAGTAAATAAATAAATAAATAAATACACAAACAAACAAACAAACAAATAAATAAATAAATAAATAAATACATAAAACTGATTAATTGTAACAGATTTTCAAGTGCATTACTCCGTCACTCATTCAAAAAAAAAAAAATCCTCATCAGACGATACTAGTACAAAACTTGTAACTTATCCTTCTTCGCAGTACTGGCTTGCCACATAAAAGTCGATATATTACATTATGTATGCTATACACAGGTATCTATTAGTCACTGCTCACAACATTTCCAACAATGCCATGGCAGAGAGAGAGTTGGGCGGGGGGGGGGCGGGATGTGTGTGTGAGAGTGTTCGTGTGTGTGTGTGTGTGTGTGTGTGTGTGTGTGGTTTGATCAAGGGGCTGATGCGAGGAAATCCAGGTTGGAGAGCAGAGTGGAGAAGATCACCTGGCATGCAGGTAAGTTCTCTTGAGCTTTATCCATGATTGAGCCATTCCGAATGTTCTACGGCACCGTTTGTAAACACCTCCATTTTCAGGTTCAGCTTTGTAACTTAGTTTGAAATATTACGGATATTTAAACGGATCCGGGGGGGGGCAGGGCAAATCTCCTGTTTCATTCATGAGGTGATTTAAAGTAAACAGACAGACAGGTAAATATGCATGAGTGAAATTTAAATGTATTTAATTTTCTCACATTTATTGTATAACTGGTTAATGAATTATAATGAAAGTCTGATAAATAAAAGTAAAAATGAGAATGGATGACATCATTATTTTATTATTTTTTTCATATCAGTGGTGTCCTCTGAAGTTTTTTTAAATTAAAATATTTTGATTTATTCATTAAGAAAACAAATCTATATTTACTTTTCTCACCAAACTAGTTAGTTGATTTAATGCAAACCGGACAACAAAATTCATGAGGAAAAGTTTTTTTAAAAATGCTCATGAATAATAGTATTTTTGTTTCAATTAAAAGAATCTTCTTTACATATTTCAAAATCAGATTTCATCATCCCGATGTTTTCCCGATGTTTTTTTTTTGTGAAGATGACATTCAAATTTAAATGTGGCCCTTGAGCACAAAAGTTTGCACACCCCTGTTATACTATCCTGTGTATGCATTGTCATTTATTTGTTATTTTGTCTCAGGGCCTGAGGGAAAAAAAACAACAACAAAAACTTTTCATAACTTGGCCACCCGCACGGCTAATTAAACTTTCATGCTGGTGTAATGTGAGAGTCGTGTCACACGGGATGGCCGCTGATATGCATCCTCCTCGTTCTCTCACAACCCGCCGTTGTGTCAAGTGAAAATTGTCATGGTGGCGAGTCGGGAGGGTATACCACATATCTTCCCCCCCGCCCCCCCCCCCCCCCCCCCCAAAATCTAATAATCCAACCTCTGACCCCCCCCCCCCTCCCTCATTTTTTTCCCTCTTTCCATCACGTGGGTGAGATCTTGGCGGTCACATGCCTCTAGAGGCAACCTGACACCTCAGCCATTCATCCCCTGCAAAAGCCGTCTTCTTGTGTGGACAGCGAGACCAAGAATTGCTTTGTCAATTCATCCCAGCATCCATTTCGGATAACATCCGTCATAAAAGCTCGCCGGTGATCTTGCGCCTGAAAGACACGGCTCACTTTCCGTGCCTCGGGTGGAACGATGAGCCTTCTGTGTAACTTTAGGATGAAACTATTTGACCTTGTGGAAATATGTTGATGGCCCGCGAGCAGGGGCGGAGCTTCATGCTGGCCATGGCTACCGATTGTCACTTTGCTAGCCACCCTCCGCGTGCTACATTTTGATACCTGCGAGTTTTTTGCCATTTTCACGTGGATGCAGGCGTTTTAAACCCCTTCAAGTCATTTCAAGTAACTACAGTCAAATTTCGGTTTTCGTCCATAATCCGTTCCAGAAGGCTGTTCGAAAACCGAAATTGTTTGAAAACCGAAACCACGTTCTTTTTAAAATAAAAATGTTTATTGAACACGTCTGCTCACAATGGAAAGCAACACGAGGAAGCGTCACTTCCTCGTGTAAGGAAGGCGAGAGGAGTCAAATGATGCATTCAAGTGCGCCCAGTTTGTTCGAGAACCGAAATTTGTTCGTCATCCGAGGCATAAAAAACTCGAAATTTTTGGTCGAAAACCGAATTGGTTGAGAACCAAGACGTTCGAAAACCGAGGTTTGACTGTATTTAAACCAGGGGTGTCCTAGCACCTTGAGGTTCATGAGCAGCCCTCTTCAGAGCCTCCTGATGAGCTGATCATTTGAATCGAGTGTGTTGGAGGAGAGAGACATACAGTATAGACATGCCAGTGCTGGGCATGCCTGATTTGCACATACATAGTTAACCTCTGTTCTGTTTTGTTCTGCTCTTCTCTTACCATCCTGTCTGGTCCTTGGTCTGGAACAAGTGTCCAGAAAAAACTGATTAAAAAGCCCTCGGTAAGATTCAATCAATTACAGAGGCCATGCTTTAAAATTGTAAATTGTGAGAGCTGATGGGGAGTTTGTCAAGGTCTGTGTTCCTTTCACTGCTTTCGTCTTGGCCTACGACATGGTGACCGTTGGGACCAGAGACTGCTAAAATATTTTGTCTGAGAGATAAAAGGAGGTTTATTTGGTTAGGGGTAGATGTAAATGAGACATTTAAGTGACCAAAGACCCCCAACAACGTCGAGGTCTTAACAATTGCTGCCTCGAGGAATAAGCATGATGGTTATACGAGAACATTTCGCGAGAAACTGAATATCGGAAAAACACGATCACGTGAGCCCTCGCAAATTTATGTGTCGTATCTGAGTATGCGGTTAGGTCAAAGAGAAACCCGAGGAGACCGATTTCATCTTCAAGACCCCCTTGTAATACATGCTTGGATCAAACAGCCTTTTCTAGTCTGGATCCTCTTCCAATACTTTCTTCTTGTGTCTTCACAGGCAGAAAACACAAACGGATTCGTGTTGTTTGCTGCCAGCCAAAATGTTACTGCGCTCTCAAGATAGAAGACCCCTCCTTGGGTTTTCGGCACTACTAAGGCAAAGGATTCCCCAACATCGGCAACTGGCATCCACGGTACCTCTCAGGAGTCCGAAAGAATCCATCTTTACGTCGCGCTCTCTTAGCGCCCCACCTCCTTGGGCAACGCGGGCACTCTACAACTTGGAGGAAGGCGAGCGAGAACTGCAAGGCCTCAGAGAGCGCCAGCAGGCCGAGGCAGATGAGGTGAACCGGGAGTTGGACAGCGCAGCGATCGACGCGCAGAGAGAAGAGCGTCGTCTTCTCGAAAAGATCGAGCGGGATCACGGAGAAGCCCAGCGTCTCCTGAGTCAGGTGAAGCGAGAAAACGCGGCGGCGGTGAGGGTGGTGCAATCCCTCGTCGATCAGCAACTACGAAAAATGCGGCAGCTGAAAGAGCAGATACAAAGATGGGGCAGAACAGCTGGGGGTGCCGATAAATCTCAGCTCGAAAGACGACTAGCAGAGGTTACCCAGCCGTGGGAAATCTCTCTTACGATTAAAAGGGTCAGCTTCCGACCTACCGAGTCCCAAAATCCATGCTTGGGGCAGGTCAACGTCTACGAGCAAGGTGTAACTTATTCCATTGGTGTCTGTGGCGCCCAAGGACAGAAGTGTGCATTGCACTCAGGAGACTCCACCTTGTCAAACATCGCCCCTCTCGAGATTCGGAAAGAGCCTTCGTCAGTCAAAGCAGAGCAAAGACAAAGTTCAAAGGAGAGCACAAAGACAAAGAGTGGGACGCCGCAAATTGTACGGAAGCGAAATCTGTTCAGCTCGACTGCCAACGAGGAGCTCAGATCGTCAGCGTCCCCCACGCCAAGAAATCGCGCCGTATCGGAGTCCTCCCAAGAGGAGGAAGAGAACTCAACGCGTTGCGTCACACGCGAACAAGACCTCTTAACCGCTATGTCGGCAGCGTCGAGTCAAAGAGAATCTGAAAGTGAGGAATCCGACGGCAAATGCCAACGACCCAAGAAGCTCTCCACTGTCAGGGGAAAGAAAAAGAAACAAGCCGTTGTCCTTGTCTCACGTGAAGAAACTTCCTGTCCTCTAGAAAGTGAGCCCCTTTCCAGGCACACTCTTGGGTACCTTTCCACGAGATCGAATTCATTTTCTCGAAAAGCGTCGAACGAGTCATCAAAGGACAGCGGAAGCCCACCGTCCTCAGCAGCGAGTGAGGATTCGTGTTACGCGTGCCCCGAGAACGGATCGGGCAGTGGATCCTTCAAGCAGGAGCACCGCCATTCACTTTATTCCGGCAACTTCTCCGGTAAACTGAGCCCTGCAAACCCCGGTGACAAAGGTGTCTGTGGAGCAATTAGGAAAGTCAACAGAATCCGACTGACCGCTGAGCCGACTCTTGAGCAAGGCCACGGACATGGCTCCGAGCCAGAACCGGACGACGACACTACAGATTCCAGTAAACCGTTACAGGCCAGAGCCCAGACTTCCGTTACAAAATTGTTTGGTTTAAATCCTGTGAATCGATCTCCGTCCGTGCCAGAAATCGAAAGTGAGGAATCGCATCAGTACGAAAATGACAACAAAGAGAACGATGTGGCAGATCTTCGGGAGCTGGAGCAGGAGTCAACTGCGCTTGACTCAGCTTACCTGGTGAGACAATTTGGAAAACAAGGATCAGGCCGCACTGATTTCAACCTGCCGAGCGGTATACACGCAACTGCTAAAGGGCTGCTGTTCGTGGTGGATTGCGGAAATGCCCGCATTCAGGTGACCGACCTCCAAAAAAACGTTGTGCAGCAGGTGTCCCCTTCCGGATTCGAGAGATCTTCCCGTATCTGCAATTACTTTGACGTGGCCGTCAACTCGAAAGGACTCATCGCTCTTACCTGCGCCGCAGAACGAGCAGTGTTGGTCTTCAACCGTCACGGACGCCTGCTGCGAATATTTGGAGGCACGACGAATGGCTCGGCAAATGAAGACCTGGATGCTCCCCGCGGGGTCACTGTCACGCGTCAAGATGATTTCTTGATTGCCGACATCAAACGCGGCACCCTGACTGCCCTGAAGCTGGACCCCAAAACCGGGGCCAGGCTAGAGCGTACGGTTGTCACTGGCTACCACAGGCCATACCTGGTGGCAGCCTGCCTCGAGACAGGACTCGTGGCGCTGTCCGAAAGAGGCAACGAAACCGGCCGCGTGCCATGTATACGCGTACTGGAGCCCGGATGGAGTACAATACGAGTCTTGGGGGTGTGCTCCGGCCTCGGGCCCGTCTTATCTTGCCCTTGGGGCCTTTGTATCGACGGCAATGGGGATGTACTGGTAGCAGACTGGGGAAAGGAGGCCCATCGGGTTCTTCTGTATCCGTCGAAGGGTGTCGGCTGGCCGCTCATCACAGATAATTTGAACAGCCCGAGAGGTCTAGCGCTGCTCCCTGATGGCCACGTGGTCGTGTCGGACAGCATGAATCATTCCATCAAGCTCTATCGCTACAAATGACCTTCAGAAGATTACGAAGACTCCAAAGGTTTTCTGGTCCACCTTGGCTGATTTTTTTGCTTTGTGAAAACTTGAGACATGGTGACGGTGAACAAGATGGCGCCGTAGTTGGCAGCCGTCTGCGAGAGCTCTTCAACGGCTCTGCTTTTTTGGGTTGTTTTTGTATTTTGTTTTAATCATATGGGGTTTGTTGTCCCGGTAGCCCGGTGGTCCAGAGGTTAGCATTTTTCACAGCCCCGTTTTGTTCAGCGGAGATGTCGGTTGACACTGTTGGACAGTCTTGCGCTGGTGCGGCTGGATGAATGGATGGCTTGTGGAGCCGAGAATGAGGAGAGAGAAGCGTCGGCGCGGATCGCGGATGCATATTTGGGACGGAGAGTCGTCGCTTGGAATTGAAGCGGATCTAAATGGGACTGGAGAAGTAAAGCGATCTCTATAGCTTCTTGTTTGCTTTCCAACTTAGGTTGTAGCCGACGTGTGCACGTTTTGAGCATGACGTCGCTGACCCACTGGTGAAAGAACACTGAGTCTCTCCTCTTTTATCTAGAACTGCTTCAAACAACAAAGCGCATGCGGGAAAAGTGGCTAAGATTGCATCACCGTCCGTGTTTTATGTTCTGTGTTTTGTTTATATGACCATATTTTGTTCTTTCGTGTTCTGCAAAGCGCTTTGTTCCAGCTGCAGCTGTTGTGAAAGCGCTCTCTATAAATAAGATGCATTGTAATGTAACATTTTACTGTGAGTTTATGCGGAATGTTTCGAAAAAGGACCGGTCGAGACGGTAACGGGGAAGTTTGCAATGTGTAACGACAATAATAAAACTTGGAATCAGAAAACGCCTTTGCCCTCAATGGTTTTGTCCCCGTTCTTCTAATCTTATCAGGTAACGCAGCGCAAACTATGAAATCAAACCACAGAATTTTTAAAAAACTAACAAAAAAAAAACATTGACGTGAGCTGTTCTAATTATTACGAGGACAAAAGCACCACCAGCACCAAAGACTTTTTGTGGGGCAGTTAATGATTGCCCCAGACCGGTGCCGCATGTTGACTCGAATGACTCACGTATGCAAACACAGTCCGACAAAGACAAGCGATTCCGAAGTATAAAAGCCCAACCGGTGGACATTCCGATTGAAGACCGCTCAGGATGAAGCTGCTGGCAACTCTCTGCTTGGGCCTCGTACTCGGCCTCGCCGCCTCAATGTAAGTCATTTTTTTGCTTTCATTGAAATTCCCGAAAATCTGCCTCAATGTAAGAAGAATCGAAGACTTGATGCGATCCTCTGTATCATCCACTTCCTTTAAGATTTTTTTTATTTTTTAATTCAGCCCACTTAACTTCATGCAAACCAAAATAATCGTTCTGCAACATAAATATATTTTTTACATTTGAAAATGAACTTCATTATTTGCACTTAGTGACCCCCCCCCCGCCCCCGTAGTGCGGGTCGATTGGTCAAACACAGGAAGTGAAGATTTCCAAACTTTATTGACAATGTGCTTCGATCGAACAAATCTGAGTGCGTTGACTCGTGCAAAGTGCCGACTCATCGTGTTCTAACTCCAACTGGAGACTTTTGAAACCTGAAAGTAAAACGTTAAAAACGACGCTTTTATTCTTTCGCAGGCCCCTCGCAGACGTCACCCAAGGAGGTGGGACAAGTTTCAATCCTGTTTTTCGGCCGATTGTTCATTAGGATTCCAAGATTCGAATGACAAAGATCACACTACGGTCACGACATTATTCAAATGAAATTCAAGTTTTTAGATGTTTTTTTTGGGGGGGGGGGGGCACCATTCAGACTCTGCCCTCGTTTTTTTTTTTCTCTTGGACATCACGTTTTCAAAATAAGAAGAATCTCCATCCATCCATGAACTGAGCCGCTTATCCTCAGGAGGGTCGCGGGCGTCAGTCATTTTTTTGCGAATGAACAGTTTGGTTCAGCTACTGGTGGATTTTCTTTTCTGGAATGTCACAGCTATAAATTACAACGCATGGTAGAATCCGTTAAACTTTCAAACAAATGAAAACATCTCAACTCAAATAGTAAAGACATTTTATTTTTTTAATTAGCGTTTAAAAAAAAACGTTTCGGGACACAAAAAGCCATCTCTGGTTAAAATTTGCTGTTGACCAGCGTAATTGAACAGTTGGCAAGTGCAATCACGTGAGTTATGATACATTAAATGGATGAATATTATCTTGTTTTTTTTTTTGGGGAGCAATTAAAAGGCACAATACAGGAAATGAAAAGAGAACCAAATGGGTAGCCGTCAATTTCCGCACCAAACTCGCATGTCCTTGAGGACCTTGCGTTGCACCGGGGCCACGGTCACGTCTGAACATGACCTCGGGCTCATGGTCGGAACGTATTGTGCAATATTCTGCACCCGAAAATCTGATCGGAATTATTCCGTTCATTTCCACAAATGTACTCCTTCCACATTTCTCCGCTGATTTGAATCGTGGCGACGTGAATATTTTCACTTCCTTCATGACATTGGGACACTATTTTCAACCTTGCCCGAAACGCCATTCTACCCGGAATGCCAAATTTTTCCGCACACACATTCAGAACCACTTGGAAACGGCTTTTCACATTCCTAAATACAGTGAAACTCCTCTACAACGAAATCATGTTTGCAGCAAGAAATCTTTCACAACAGGGGTTTTTTCACTGTAGCAAATTTGAAACAGGAAAGTGGCAATGGTGTTAATGCATTAGGATTTTTTCACACCAGGGGGTATTTTCACCCATGCAGATTTCGTTGTAGAGGAGTTTCACTGTAATTCCTAAATTCCGAAAAAGTCACACACATTTAGCACATTTTACACACCACATTTTTTTCACCGATTTAAAGCATTCCGACTTGAAAATATTCGATTCATTCAAAACGGTTTGGCCCATTTCCCCCGAGCTGCCAAATCTCCATAACATAATTTGCAAATTCGGACACATTTATTTCCCTCCCGATTTCTTGACTGATTCCAATAATTCCCAAATTCACCAAATTCCGCCCTTATCACGATAAACCCCCAAACTAAAGACATATTTGATAAGTACTTCCCCTATTTCTGTATTTTTTTCCCCAATTTAAACAAGTCCACTGACAAAATATTCAGCTCATTTCTCCACCGATTCAAACTGAATCCAAGTCTCGCTTTCGACACATCAACAATTCCATCAATTGTTTCGTTCTATGGAGAAACGGCGTCATTAAATAAGGTCCGAAGTGTCGGAGCTAGATGGAGGATTGAGCCTAAAGTGGGTGGAGCCTTGCCTCCTCCAACTTTGGTGTGTCTGAAGACTTGATGTGGGGTGTCTCTCTCTCTCTCTCTCTCTCTCTCTCTCTCTCTCGCTCTCACTTTTCCATCGCCGTAATAAAGATGAAGGTGTCCAAGAGGCTCCCCTGCCGGACAGATGTGACGGTTTAGACTTTGACGCCATCACTCCGGATGAGAAAGGAAACACCATCTTCTTCAAAGGTACACTCAAGTTCTTCGAGGCCCAGAACCGCCAGCGCTGAGATCCATTTCCCCCTTCCCAGGTGCCCACCTGTGGAACGGCTTCCACGGTCCAGCTCAGCTCGCCAATGAGCTCTTCAAGGAACTTGATGACGATCATCACATCGGCCACGTCGACGCCGCATTTCGCATGCACGACCCGGACAACCACGACGACCACGATCACATTTATTTCTTCCTGGTATGAGCGAAAGCTCTCGTGGGTGACGTCAGCGCCGTTGAAAGCTGCGGTGTGACAAATGTGACCTTCCCCCCCCCCCCCCCCCTCCCCCCAAAGGATGACAAGGTGTTCAGCTACTATAATCACACTCTGGAAAGCGGGTATCCAAAAGCAATACAGGAAGACTTCCCCGGAGTCCCGTCTCACTTGGATTCAGCTGTGGAGTGCCCAAAACAAGAGTGTGTCACCAACTCTGTTCTGTTCTTCAAGGGTATGCGGGCTTTCAGTTGGGGGGGGGGGGGGGGGGGGGGGCAGGTTCGAGCGAGTTTTTTTTTTCTCCCCCTCTTCCTCCCTTGTGGTTTCTTTCTGACTTCCGGGTTGAGTGAACGCCGGCGCGTTTGGCTGCCGCTACTCAACCCGCATTGTGTTTTATTGTTTTTGTTCCTGATTGTAAAGTGTCCTTGGGTGTCTTGAAAGGCGCTTATAATTCAAATGTATTCTTATTATTATTATTATTATTTCATTATCCGATTGGTCAAAGAGCCTAACGACGCAAACGGCCGGCGTGTCTCCGCCCAGGACACGACGTGCATGTTTTTGACCTTGACACCAAGCAGGTGAAAACAAAGACGTGGGCCAACCTGCCAGTGTGCACGTCGGCTCTGCGCTGGCTGGAGCACTACTACTGCTTCCACGGTCACAACTTTACCAGATTCAACCCGGTCTCAGGAGAGGTGAGCGCCGGCGCCTACCCGAAGGATGCCCGCGATTACTTCATGAAGTGTCCCAATTTTGGTGAGCTCCTCTGAAAACCATTTAAAAAAAAATAATAATAATAATTCTGAGTGCCATTCAGACTCATTTTTATTCCACGTGTGGGCTTGCAGGCCACGGAGGTGATTATGAAATCCCTAAATGCGGCGACGTCAAATTAGATGCCATCACCACGGACGACCACGGCAAAACCTATTTTTTTGCGGGTAAGGTCACGTTTACACCGGCAAGCATTCTCCTAAACGTCAAGGACAAGCCGCCCTCAAGTTTGATCTACTTGCAAAAGGACCCGTCTACATGCGTCTGGACACCCATCGTGATGGTCTGCACGCGTTCGCGATCGCGAGGGCGTGGAAGGAGATGAGCAGCGGGGTGGATGCCGCCTTCTCCTACGCAGACAAACTCTACATGTTTAAGGTCGGCCTTGCCATTGAAAAACGGGCTTGTTTTGTGCCGATTCTCAGTCAGCCGTGTCGTAGTAATGACCGGCAAAGTAGGATCGGGCCCATTGGACGGTTCGCAAAGAGACATAAATGGGAAGACTCACACCACACTCCAAAAAAAAAGTAGAACTGAACACGCCTTTTGGATTCAGAGTTCATTTGCCTTGATTCAACGTTTGTGGGTGAAACCTCAAAACTAGTTACTGTTAAAAGATTTGTGGGTCTTGCTTTCCAAAACGTTTTTGACAGTGGAAAACATAGTTTCCGATATGATATGAAGGTTTTGCATAATGACACATTTTTGTGTGTGTGTGTGTGTGTGTGTGTATGTGTGAAAAAAATGCACTGAATATAACTTCCCTCAAGCATTAACTTGCATACGCCTAGTAGAGATATTATATATATATTAGAGCTGTCAAACGATTAAAATATTTCACCGTGATTAAAAACGCAACTTTCATAATTAACTCATAATTAACTCATAATTAATCGTGATTACGCACACATTTAATTGTTTCTAAATTTCCTTTTAAATAATCAATTTCGTGCTTGTTGTTTTGTTTCCGGTTTATTTATAGAGCAACGTCACATCCGCTGTGACGTGTTGCCGCATTTATCTCGCCATAAAAAATGTAATCACGTTAAAATTGATTGAAAACAATTGCCGTAATAACTCGCTAAAATGACAGCTCTAATATATATATATATATATATATATATATATATATATATATATATCATAATCATTGTTTGACAAGTTTATATTTTTTCATCAAAACAAAACAAACAAAATATATATATACAGTATATATATATACAGTATATATATTTATATATATATATATATATATATATAAATCAGGTTTGAAATGACAGCAGTATTGTATGTACAGTGAAACTCCTCTACAACGAAATCATGTTTGCAGCAAGACATTTTTCACAACAGGGGACTTTTCACTGTAGCAAATTTGATCTCGGAGAAAAAGATTTCGTATAATGGAACATTGGGATTTTTCGTCGTAGGGGGAGCAGAAAAGTGGGAATGGCTTTCATGCATGAAAAAATATTCACACTAGGGGGTATTTTCACCCATGTAGGTTTCATTGTAGAGGAGTTTCACTGTAGCTGATGGGGGGGGTTCAGGGGGGGCTCACTTTTAATTTTTACTTTCATACTTAACTTCTACCTCCACCAGTGTGATAGACCTGAAAGCGCTAACTCGCTAGCTACAGAGCTAGATAGACAGCTAGATAGACAGACTTAACTTTGACTTAACTAAAGGAGTTGAGTACAGCGTGTGAGTACTTTTGCCACCTCTGTTAGCTTGGGTTTTTAGCTGTCGTTGTGTAATAATCAAGGGTTGCCTTTTTTGCTAACATTGCCGTCTTAAAGTGACACGGTTGGAAAGGAGAAAAAAAATGATCCTGTTTTGACTTCATAGTTGGCAAGACACACTAACTGAGGTGAAACTGTTCCCGTGCAGGGTGATCAAGTGTACATCTTTAAATCGGACGCGCATCACACCCTCATCGAAGGCTACCCGAAATCCATCAAGGAAGAGTTAAGCATCGAGGGACCTATAGACGCTGCCTTTTTGTGCGATGGTCAAGATACAGTTCACATCATCAAAGGTAAGTCTGTTGGATATGCTGTATCCTCCCATATCGGACAATTATTCATACTTGACGTTTACTATTTTCAGGAGGTCATATCTACGACATTAATCTTTTGGCCACGCCGAGAGCTGTGACCAGAGATTTCCCTTTGCCCTTTTCTGGCATTGATGCTGCTTACTGCGGTGCGGATGGAGTTCGGGTATTCAAAGGCCCAACCTACTTCCATTATGAGACCGCCTTTACCCTGTCTACGGCCAGAATTAACCCCGTGCCTGAACAGATTACCAACGCTTTCATGGGATGTCGGGAGTAGGAAAAAAACTTGACAGCTCGTGATCCATATCGGGGACATGTGAACGATTCGGTTTTGTCGAATAAACATTTTGAAATGCTGAAGTGGATTCGAGTTTATGTTTGTTGTTTGTCAGTGTGTCGGTGAAAGTTCGAAAATTCCACTACTTTTGAAATACAGTCAAACCTCGGTTTTTGAACGTCTCAGTCCTCGACCAATTCGGTTTTCGACCAAAAATTTCGATTTTTTTATGCCTCGGATGACGAACAAATTTCGGTTGTTGAACAAACCGAGCGCACTTGAATGCACCATTTGACTCCTCTCGCCTTCCTTACACGAGGAAGTGACGCTTCCTCGTGTTGCTTTCCATTGTGAGCAGGCGTGTTCAGTAAACATTTTTATTTTGAAAAGAGCGTGGTTGCGGTTTTCGAACAATTTCGGTTTTCGAAAAGCCTTCCGGAACGGATTATGGACGAAAACCGAAATTTGACTGTAGTTACTTGAAATGACTTGAAGGGGTTTAAATCGCCTGCATCCACGTGAAAATGGCAAAAAAGTCGCAGGTCGTCGAGGAAGCGTCACTTCCTCGTGTAAGGAAGGCGAGAGGAGTCAAATGGTGCATTCAAGTGTCCGAGGCATAAAAAACGGGAAATTTTTGGTCAAAAACCGAATTGGACGAGAACCGAGACGTTCAAAAACTGGTCTGAACTGGTTCGTGACATTAAAAAAAAGCATTGAGGACCACTGCTCTACTACACCCATTCCGTTTACTTGTGTGTGCTTTAAAAAAAAAATATATATATATATTGCTCGCGTCTAACTTTGTGGAGTATGTATGTTCTCCCCATGCCTGCGTGGGTTTTCTCCGGGTACTCCGGTTTCCTCCCATATTCCTAAAACATGCCTGGCAGGTGAATGGAACACTCGAAATTGTCATTCGGTGCGATTGTTGAGCATGAAAGGTTGTTCGTCTCCGTGTGCCCTGCGATTGGCTGGCGACCGGTTCAGGGTGTCCCCACGCCTACTGCCCCAAAACGGCTGGGAAAGGCTCCGGCCCGCCCGCGCCCTTCGTGAGGATAAACGGATGAGAAAATGGAAGGATGGATGGATGCAAGCATGTGGAGAACATGAAAGGCAAATGTCAAGATTTTCCCCAAAAAAAAGAATCCAGTTTTAGCACCGCGGCAAATTACAACTCTGTCAGAAATGCGTGCAAATTTCTGAAAGATGATGTTTGAGATGGAAATAAAACAGTGAGGAATGAAACACTCACTGTTTTGTCCATGGCAGCTATTGCTTTCCGCAAATGCACAAAAGTTCAAGTTAAAAGAATGAGGTCAACATTCAGTCTAACTGCAGCCTACAAGAGTCCAGAGGTCATGCCGGCATTAGCAAGCATTCAAGGCCCTTTTCACTCCCTCCACACTTTTTTGTTCAATTAAAATCCCCGTGACTTTCACCGACAATAAAGGGAGTGCTGGCCTCAGCACGGCTCCGCACTCACGCACACGAGACAAAATGCACACAAACGCACACCGGGGCCGTTTGATCCGCGCAAAGAGAAAAGCGTGACGGCAAATGAAGCAAACTGGACAACGGTACAAAATAAGTTTATTGAGTAACACTTTTTGTTTTTGTTTTTTTTTCCAACATCTGAGGTAAATGAACATTTACATCAACATGCTCTTCAACAAAAAATTTAGACAGACGTTCTCTCACTCATACAAACACACGCGCACACACACACACACACACACACACACAAATACACGCGCACACACAGTGTGGATTAAAAGCAGGGTTTGCCCCCCTACTAACAGTTTTTGCTGCGGAAGTCCCTCAGGCACGTGTGTTTCAGCTGGAAGTCTCTTGATCATACACATATAAACAAAATAAAAACAGTCACTTGAGATGAATGACTCCATCATTGCAAATTCAACTTCTAAATTCTTCCAAGACAATTCTTTGTGTTTGTATTAGCATCAGCATACCCTAATTATAGCGGGCTACAAAGTCAATGTGCAATCCTTTATGAAAGGTTAGAAAACAGCTCGCTAACATTTAGTCAAATGAGCCCAGTTTAGAGACAAGTACAGTATGTCTTTTTTTTGGGGTGGGGGGGTGGGGAGGGTTGAATTGTAATTTTCAAAGTGCTGGAAGTACAGAATCTTGCGGTTTCGTTCACTGCTAGCTTCACGTCACCCTCAACTGCGGTGATCGACTCAAAAGAGACATGTAGCTAGCTAGCTAGCTAGTTAGTTAGCTAGCTAGATATCTGATCTCCTTGTACAGTGTCGCAAGTGAAACTTGGGTGAGACAGGCAGGAATTTGTGAGAGGGATAGGAAAATAATAATTAAAAAAAAAAAATCCACATGGGATGTCTGGTAAAAAAAAATTTTTTTTTAAAAAAAGATCAGATCCCTCAACCCCCACCCTTGAAACCTAAAAGTCACAATGAGAATCTACAGCTAGTCTAGAAAATGAAACGCGTCCTATACAGAACAGCTAGGAGGAAGTCAACGGTTCTGTAACACACTGCAAACACAAGCATCAGAAAATAGATGTACAACAAGTCCTCCAACCAAAACCGGCCAATTTGGGTTTGGACCCTCGGAGATGCTCGGCTACGTCGCTCAATGTTGAACATTTGCTTTTATGACCTACAGTATGACCTTTGGAGATGTTTCTGTTTGTTACCGGCGTCCTCTTACAGTGAAATAGCGATGAATCTCCAAACGGAACCAGAAACCTTTGAAAACAAATCAAATGTAATTCCGCATCACACGTCGAGTGACCTATAATAGCCTCTAGTCCTTATTTATACTGTATACATATTTATAAGTGACCCTGATGTAACAGCAGAGATGGGATTGTTTCAACACCGAAACAATATCAATGAACGCGTACACACAAATGCAACACACCCCAACGTGGGCCGTCCCAGCTCCATCGTCATCAATAAAAAGAAACAAAAGTGCAAACGTGTCTTTGTGTCTCTCTCAGCAAAGACACAAAAGACAAATATGAAGATGCCGTACTGTTGCCTCTGAGCTCCCAAATCCATCATCATCATCATCATCGTCGTCGTCGTCATCGTGACTACCTTGAGAAGGAACTTTAGTAAAGTCTTTCCACTGAAGAAGCGACCGAAGCGGCGTACACATTTTATTTACACATGATCATTTATTTTCAACATTTCAACCTATTTTTTTTTTTTTTTATGTGTCAGAAAAGTTCTAGGACTGCTATCATAGACAATTTGTGTATGACAGTTGGGGTACAACAACTGCTCAAAATTTCCCCAAGCACCTGACAGTTCCTGGCCAAGAAGAAAATTGTCGTTGTTGGAGCACCCCCCACCCTCCCCCGACTCATTTAACCGCGCACCAAGTTCAAGGGTATCATCGAGGGGACGCTATTTGGAAGACGTGGACGACAACGAGATGGAGGCGCTGAGAAGGATCCCAGAAGAATCCATCCAGGAGCGTTTTAAGGTCTGGCAGAGAAGATTAGGAAAGTCCAATGGACAGTGGGTTCTATTTTTATGACCGATGCAAAGTCTGTGCTGAGACCAGATGTTGGAAGCACGTAAGAAAATAAAAAAGTGCAGTTTGCACCGTTGTGGGTGTGAACACATCTGGCCTCATTTGCCAGACTGCCAGCCAAAAGCCCATTTTTAGCTCATCCAAAACCGGGTGGCTCTTTTGTAGACTGAACAGTCGCAAAGCACATGAAAGCCGATTTTTGCGAGACGGATTGAAACCACATTCAGGAGGTAGTTTCATATCGCATTTGAATAAGATACGTCTCAGTCAGGATAGCTCCAAACAGATTTGACTCTGCGTGATGCCATGAGACGCAACGCAAGACCAGAGAGCACCAATCAGGGACGTACTGGGACCCAAAATTCAGCCCTGGAATATTCTTTGACGGACAGTTACGGATGTAATCATCGAGTGGGCGGGCCAGACGTTAGCTGTCGGGCCCCTGAACGTCATCGCCCACGGGGGGAAGTGGGGGAAGGGCTCGGGCGGGTTGACAGTGCGAATGGCAGCCGTCACGCGCCTAAACGTAATCGTCGACTTGTGTAGTTCCAAAAAGTTCCCGAAATTCACGATGGCCAGCACACCCCATTGGTGCCAAACAAAGTTCGGAGCAGTGACGTTAAACACCGCACGCCTTGGACGACACCTCCGTTCCGATGTCGTTGCTACCGCAACCTGCCAAATGGGTCAATAATGTGGCTCCGTCTCAAACACAATGTCGACATTCAGCTCTAAAAATCGTACATGAGGAAGAATCTGATTTGAAATCAGATATGCCCGCAGTCCGAACGCAGCCTAAAGGCTTCTCTTACACCCGTGCGGGCAGCGACCATGCGGAGAGCACTGTGGCAATGCCGCGCGCAATTTGCCTTTTGACCGTTCTGAAAATGTGCTGCAGTTTCACTCCAAGTCAGCAGGGGTTGCTGCATCCACTATTGGCTATAGGACACCACAGGGTGGAGTTTCCTCGGCCTGTCCGCCGCTCAAATTCACCCTAATCAAAAAAAATGAAACAATAGACTGCCTATGCCACTATTTAGACGTGGTGCAAGCAGGCAGGATCTTTTAGGACGACTTTCTGCCACCAAACTGTCCTTCGGCCGAGTGTATCTTGAATGACACAGCCTCGCTACGCTAGGTGCAGAGCGGTTTGGCAAATTAGCAAACAGGCGCAGGGAAAGTTACGCCCGCACGAAAATCAGGATACGCGAGCATTTCCGCATGCTGAGTCAATAAAAACAGAGCACTGCAGGTGGATTACTTCAAAAGGAAAACTTTGGGTAGTTTGGATTTTTTATTTTATTTTTGGTGACAGCAGTCCTGGAACTTTTATGACACACCTCATGTAGTGAGTCGTGTACTACAGATGAACCCACCACAGAATAATTGGTCATGACAATCTTTGAGAGACATTTGAGAATCTTTGCTGACTTTGGTGGAAAGGGGGGCAGGGGGGGGGATGCTCAAATTAGGCCCGATGATCAGTATGTTGTATGGTGGACCCCATTAGCTTGTTTTAGCTTAGAACCAGCCAAAAACCTCAGACCAGCAAGTGTGTTGGGCATATGGATGGGCAAGATATTTGCGACAGGTTCACAAAAGAGGAGATTTTAAAGATTGAGAAAACCGTGAAAGCCAGTTGAGATATTTAGCTTTATTACCAACTAGCCGAATCTCGTCGCCGGGGAGCTTTAGCCAGCAAAGGGCTAGCGGGATTTAGGAGAAGTAACAACCCTGCGTCAACAAGTTAGGGTTGAAAAAAAAAAAAATCAATAAATAAATAAAAACATAAACACACCCCACAACATTTGTGATGTGAATGTTACACTAATGGGTAGTGAACTTCCTTTGGCGCCGCAGCTAGCTGAAAGCTAATGCTACAGTACTGCAGGTTCTCCAAGATGTTGTTTTTGGCGGTTTTCCGTCACATCATTTTCCACCTTCAATGTATTAAATATTGAAGCGCATTCGTACAAAAACTTAAGACAACCAACTTGGCATAGGCTACAGATGTGACATGCCGACATTCAGTCGGGCAACATTTTGAATTTGGACCTCACATCTGTTCGATTTTCTCCTGTATTCCAATATTTTGCTGCTGTTCCCCCATACCAGTTTTTTTCACCCTAAAATTTGGGAATAGATTACACAAAGGAGACCCTGATGATTTAGTTTACACACTGTCATGTTGCGAAACTTCAAACACCCCTCCCCGAAGAAGGTTTGTAAATCGGCCTATACATGCCGCGAGGCGGCGGCAAAGCGCTATTTTTGTCCGAATGAAAGCCCTCAACTCACTTCAACATACCTTGTAGTTCCTTGGCACCGACGGCAGCAAAGCACTATTTTTTAAAATTTTTTGTTGTCAGAATGAAACCCTTCAATTCACTTCAACACAGTTCCTCGGCACCCGCATGCCGCGAGGCGGCAGCAAAGCGCGACTGTGGTCGAAAATGAAAACTCGCTCACTTCATTTCGACAGAGTTTCTTGGCACGAAGAGGTCACATGATGCCGCCAAAGTCATGCGAATAAGACAGGATAGGTTGTGCCCCCCCCCCCCCCCCCACACACACACACAGTGAATTGTTGAATTTGCGAATAAGCCGGGGTTTACACCCCCCGGGGTCGTTTGCCCTTGGCGGAGTGCCGTTTTTGAAGTCACAATTGGACTTTGGCTGGAGTTTTGTCTAGCGTATGTTGTTGCCGATGACAGATGGGCACCTTGTCTACTGGTATCCGGATTAAAGCAGCATTTTGTTCGCGTTGCCGTGGTTACACGGCCAAATCGTCAGGCCGAGCCCTGGCGCCGCTGCTCTCACTCACCCGTCTCGGCTTCTGCATGTCGGGGGGCTGATGCATCTCGGCTTTGGTGACCACGGTGAAGTCGTCGCTCGGCATCGCTTTCCCCTCGCTCGCCAAAGCCTCCTCCAGCGAGAGGAGGTAGAGACGAGCGTGGCAAGGGAGCGTGGGAAAAGTGGAGTGTGGCGACTCCGGCGGGGGGGCGGCGATCATCGTCTCCTCCGGACGCGGGGAGGAGGAGGGCGAGATCCGAGGCGAGGGGGGAGGGTACGAGACCGAGGAGTTTTTTCCATCGGCGTCCTCCAAGACCATGTTGCTCCAGTTCTGCTTCTCTTCCGTCAGCTGTCTGTGGACTCCGTCGTAAAAGGAAGCGGGCAGCGACTGCAACAGGAGGTCGTCCGGGTGGAACAACGCGCGGTCCACCTTGACCGAACCGGTCGCCATATCGGGACTTAAGGAGATCACCTCGGAGGGACTGTCGGCGCCCCCCTCGGCGGCGCTGCCCCCGACCACACTCACGCTGGCGTACGTCGGCAAACAGTCGAGTGCCGGTGGACTGACCTCCTCCTCGGGTAGAGTCTTGGCGTTTCCGCCTCGTACCGCGCCCAGCAGCAGGGACTCGTTGTCGGCGACAAACTCCTTGGTGACGCTCTGCTTGACTTTCTTCCAGCCCAGGTGGTAGATCTCCAGCAGGTTGAGGACCAAAGAAACGCAAGCCACCGCCAGCATGAAGATGATGAATATCGTTTTTTCCGTTGGCCTGCAGCAACACGTAAATAAGAAGAACGAGCGCTCAGGCGAAAGGTAAAGATGAGATTTGTCGTCGTAGCGATCCCATACGGCAGCGACACGCCTGATTCAAAGGATCGGCTCATCAGCACGCTTTGCGGAAGCCTGAGAACGATCCTGATCATTTGAAGCAGGTATGTTGGAGGAGGGTAAACATCCAAAACATGTGGGATAGCAGCCCTCGATGCTCTGCGGCATTTTAGAGAATTCAGTTTTGGATTCTACGCATAATTCAACCGAAACCAGGGAGCAACAAACTGCACAGAGTAGTGAAATGTGGCTACGAAATAGCACCAAATTCAAAGCTACTGAATGGAAATGACTGGTTTGCCCCCCCATTACCTCAGGTAAACTCATCCGAGGGCTATTTTGATCATCTGAAAACCCTCAGTTCAAGTTCCTTTTGAAAGAGGACGTCATTTTTCAGGCATTAAAAACAGTTGGGCCGAGTTGCGTCCCTAAAAATAATTTGTGAGTCCGAAACAAGTCCAAGTAAATTGTCAGGGAGTCTGAGTCAAGTCTGAGAAAACAACGACAAAAAAAAAAAAAAGACACGAGTATCAGAGCAGTCTCCAGTGGGGGCCTGTTATTTTCGGTTGCCACAATTATCTTGAAAAAGTAAAGTGATTCGTGATTACTTCTTGAACAAACTAACTTACAAGCAACTCAATTAGTTATATTCAACAGCCGCGTGAGGCACATTAACCAAGTTAAATGCATGTATGGTATCAGATGCGACTTAAAGGTAGACAGAATAACATAATACACTTCCGAGGACATAAATCGTAACGCTCGCTAAGCTAACGTAGCATCGAAATTAGCATAGCATGCTAACGTAGCAGACAACCGCGATGAACGACACAGACTTGACTTCGCCCGCTTAACAATTGTACGCACACAAAATGGCGGCACGAACGAACAGGAGAGAATCACTATCAGATAACCGCGATGAACGACACGGACTTGATTTAGACGGCTTAACAATTGTACGCAAACAAAATGGCGGCACGAACGAACAGGAGAGAATCACTATCAGATAACCGCGATGAACGACACAGACTTGATTTAGACGGCTTAACAATTGTACATACACAAAATGGCGGCACGAGCGAACAGGAGAGAATCACTATTTCCAGTCATACCTGAAATACCGTTTGCTCTGTCACTGAAATACGCTCATTCAAATGATCACGCAGACAAAAACCAAACAAGTTTTTTGGTCCGCACTAAATGACGTTACGCGTCCGTTTTGTTTTTTTGTTGTTGTTTTGCATCGTAGTATTAGCATATGTGTGTAACCTACCTTTCCTGCTGGGTCATTTCCACTGTGTTATTAAATGACTTGCCAACTAAAGCTGGGTATACACCTCACGATTTTCAAAGTCTCTTGACTAAAAATCGAAAGTCAGAAGGAAGTTTTAGAGTTTGACTTGAGTCACAGAGTGCTCACATCATCTTGGTCGTTTAGTGCATGTTGGTCACCTCAGCTGTCATCTCCGTATTTTCCTATAATATTACACACGTCAAAAGTCTTTCCGTCTTTTCAGTTATGTGATTTCTATTCGTCTTTTCCAAATCCTCTCAGAGTCTTCTGAAGTACAGGACAACTATCTTTATAAAGTCAGTTGACTTGAAAATGGCTTGCTATCTTTGACGACGCAATGTTAATAACGCAACAAAAATGCTGTGTCCTTATTTGATTGTACTTTTTTTGCATTCTTGATGCCGTGATGGTTTTGGAGACGTCGCTTTGCGTGGAATAGAAAGCCTGCCAAATCCTCAATTTGGACTCTGAGGAAATGTGGTTTCTAAGATGGTTTCTCACGCTGCATAGCAATTTGCTCAAATTTGATTGACAGAGATACCTTGATCGTAGTTAGGGAATCCAGGTTGATGGTTCAAAGACTGTCGACAGGGGGGGTTGCAGACAAGAAAAGGTCCTTACGGTATGTCGTGAGGGGAAAAAAACTAAACTGACCTGGATATAAAGCAGTCCACTGTGTTGGGACACGGCCAGCGGCGACATTTGTAGAGCGGCCGCAAGTGGAAGCCGTAGAGGAAGTACTGTCCCAGGATGAAGCCCACCTCAAACAGGGTCTTGAAAATGATGTTGAAGATGTAGGTCCTCAATAAGGCCCCGCGGATTCGGATTTTGCCGTGCTCGTCGCGGATGGGCGGCTTCTCCTTCTTCCAAGCGCCCCCTCCGTCTCCGTTGCGGTAGAGGGGATCGTGGTCCACCAGGTGGCGACCCATCTTCCTGTTGTCGTCTTCCCGCTCCCTCCTCTTCTCCTCCATGCGCACAATGTGCAGCACGTGTCCCAAGTAGATGAGGGTCGGCGTGGACACAAAGATGATCTGCAGCACCCAGAAGCGCATGTGGGAGATGGGGAAGGCCTCGTCGTAGCAAACGTTCTCGCAACCGGGCTGCTGCGTGTTGCAAGTGAAGTCGGACTGCTCGTCGCCCCACACTTCTTCCGCCGCCGCGCCCAGCACCAAGATACGGAAGATGAAGAGGACGGTCAGCCAAACCTTGGGGGGGAGGAGGAAGGACCACAAGGTTTGAGGAAGAAGCGGAGAAGGACACCTTGGATTGTGTCATCAAAAAAAAAATGTTTTTTTTAAATGAGAACGGGCCCTCGCCATCCATCGGTTACCTTTCCGATCACGGTGGAGTGTTCCTGAGCGTTCTCCAGCAGTCGCCCCAGAAAGCTCCAGTCACCCATGCTTCACTCGCTTTTTTTTTTAACCTGCAGAGAAATTAGTCTGTAGTGAGGGGAGCCAGTTAGCAAACCATGTTGAGGCTAATATCGCTCCCGAGCAAGTTATCAATTCAACAGTATGCAGTGCGAAGTACAGTCAAACCTCGGTTTTCGTCCATAATCCGTTCCAGAAGGCTGTTCGAAAACCGAATTGTTCGAAAACCGAAACCACGCTCTTTTTTAAAAAATGTTTATTGAACATGTCTGCTCACAATGGAAAGCATCATGAGGAAGCGTCACTTCCTCGACCTTTAGGCGAGAGGAGTCAAATGGTGCATTCAAGTGCGCTCAGTTTGTTCGAGAACCGAAATTTGTTCGGCATCCGAGGCATAAAAAACTAGACATTTTTGGTCGAAAACCAAATTGGACGAGACAGTCAAACCTCGCTTTTCGAACGTCTCGGTTCTCGACCAAATCGGTTTTCCACCAAAAATTTCGAGTTTTTTATGCCTCGGATTACGACCGAAAATCGGTTCTCGACCAAACTGAGTGCACTTGAATGCGCCACTTGACTACTCTCGCCTCCCTCACACGAGGAAGTGACACTTCCTCGGGTAGACGAGGAAGTGACGCTTCCACGTGTAGCGTTCCATTGTGAGCAGATGTGTTCAATAAAGTTGTTTTTTTTTAAAGCGTGGTTTTGGTTTTCGAACAAATTGGTTTTCGAACAGCCTTCTGGAACGGATTATGGTCGAAAACCAAGGTATGACTGTACCTGGGGCGAGGGAGGACGCTACAGTCAAACCTCAGTTTTCCAACGTCTCGGTTCTCGACCATTTCGGTTTTCAACCAAAAATTTTGAGTTTTTTATGCCTCGGATGACGGACAAATTTCGGTTCTCGAACAAACTGAGCGCACTTGAATGCACCACTTGACTCCTCTTGCCTTCCTTACACGAGGAAGTGACGCTTCCTCGGGTAGACGAGGAAGTGACGCTTATGTTGCTTTCCATTGTGAACAGATGTGTTGAATAAACATTTATATTTTAAAAAGAGCGTGGTTTCGGTTTTCGAACAATTCCGGTTTTCGAACAGCTTTCTGGAACGGATTATGGACGAAAACCGAGGTTTGACTGTTCGAACGTCTCAGTTCTCGACCAATTCGGTTTTCGACCAAAAATGTCGAGTTTTTTATTCCTCGGATGACGAACAAATTTCGGTTTTCGAACAAACTGAGTGCACTTGAATGCACCCTTTGACTCCTCTCGCCTTCCTTACACGAGGAAGTGACGCTTCCTCGGGTAGATGAGGAAGTGACGCTTCCTCGTGTTGCTTTCCATTGTGAGCAGACGTCTTCAGTAAACATTTTTATTTTAAAAAGAGCGTCGGTTTCGGTTTTCGAACAATTTCGGTTTTCGAACAGCCTTCTGGAACGGATGATGGACGAAAAACGAGGTTTGACTGTATTTGCAGAGGTGGGAGTCACGGTGAGCGAGTTGCAAGGAAGTTTCAAACAAGTCCAAAGTTACTCTGGCAAAACTACAACCAAAATCCCAAACAATGTTCCCTCTAAGATGCGCCTATGCACCGTCGCGTACCACTCTCACCCTCTCCACAAACAGCAAACGTAGGCAACACATTAAAAAAAAAAAAACACACACACAAGTTGGTGTCAACAGTTGGCATTGACATCAACTTGTGTCCGACATGTCATGGTTCATTTTAATTTGGGAGCGGCGCAATACGCTGTGTTGCTAAGGGCCCATCAAACAAGCAAAACTTACTAAAATATCGTTGCGTCGCCAGTGATAAATCCATCGACTGGGAAGTAGCAGCAAAAGGAGATCTGCAAAGGAGAAAAGCATACAATAAGTTGATTTGCAGACAAACGCAAACCCAAATATATCTGGAATCAAAAATAAGACGAGTGATGCAACGCGAGTGATGATCTTTACATCGAACAATGGATGCTAATTATGCACAGCAATACATCAACAGTGACAATGGGGGCTACCTTGAAATCAACTTTTCACACCAGACTTTTTCATTTCAACGGTGGCAAGAATTTGTGTGTGGGTGTGTGTGTGTGTATGTGTGTGTGCGTGTGCGCCCCACAGGGCCGGCTGGCCGCTGGACAATGGCTGGCCATCTGTGGGAAGTGAATGAGTGGATAACAGGTTGTCCCTGTTGAATGCTGGACTCATCACATCCCAGGAATGCTGAGGAGGGCAAATGTTTGCCTGGGATCAACTGATATTCACCAACACACACACACACACTCGCACGCACACACACACTTACAGTAGTTGACTCTACTTTGTCTAATCCACCAAATTGTCATCGGTTGACCATGTATTTTTGTTTTTGTAGAATACGTTTTTGCTGTTTGTTAGTCAGCAAGACGCACCGCCCCCCCCCCATATAGATATACAGTCAAACCTCGGGAAAAAAAGAGAAAAATAGTGCGCAAAACTATAGACTTTAAGAAAGATTTGATGGCGAAATATGAGTCAGGTGTGCGTGTGTGTGTGTGTTGGCGAAGGAGTTCGGGATGCCGAAATGCCTCGCCTACTGCCTGATGACAGCTGGGATAGGCGCATGCCCCACGACAAATAGAGAGAGAGAGAGAGAGAGATGTTCCTTCAATTTTTATGTTACTATGTTAATGTTAAAATTGGTGAGAATAAAACATATTACAGTTTGTTTGTACAGTATTTTACATATTACCTGCTCTCCTATTACATGTCTACAGTTTATGGTGTGAAATTGTAAAAAAAAAAAGTGGTTTAAAAAAGTTGTTTGCTTGACTTGGAACGGATTAATTTTTTTTACATTGATTCCAATGGGAAACATGGTTTCGGTTTTCGAACAATTCGTTTTTTTTCGAACAGTCTTCTGGAACGGATTAAGTACGAAAACCGAGGTTTGACTGTATATCGATATATATAGATATATATGATGCATGAATCTTGTTAACAAGGAGCCTGGTATGTGGGAATGCGTCTATTCATATTAGGTTGTACTTTCTAGTTGACTTCTGGGAATGTGCTGCCATCAATCCCCATCGCGTGCTGCAGCAATGAAAAGTTCAATTAAAGCATCGGAATTAAAGATCAAAGTATTGTTGACAGATGTGGTAAAAGACCCAAATTAAGAGGACCCTAACAATAAAAAAATGCAAGACAAGATCGCAAAGAAATCCACGTCAAAATGATGTCAATACAGATGGATGGCTGTGACTTGAAAAGCCTCCTCTTTAAAAAAAATAAAATATTTGCCAGCGACACCACTGTGACTAATTTGCATATGGACATGCGCATGATCTGTTCACGTGACGAAATGCCACCCGCCCGGACGCATAATAGAGAAGCTGCCAGATGGACATTGTCCCAGAGGTGCCGCGCACTATTGATGGCGCCGAGGTCTTTGTGCTCAAACGGTCAAATGGTTAACTCTTGGCCGACTGTTTGTATCTCCTCCCCAAAAAAAACAATCACACACCCACACACACACACACACACACACACGCACAAAAAAGTTTAGAGATAAGCATCTGACTTTGTGTCATTTTAACACTCGGGTCAACTTCGACTCACATGGAAGCACTGCACGTGTCATCGCGTCAGGTGCAAGTTAATGGAAGGATGTAAACATGTGCAAAATGGCTTAAAAAATACAATTAATAAATGTGTGTGTATATATATATATATATATATATATATATATATACACGCGTGCGCACGGTGTGCATTAAAAAAAGGTGATTAATTGCACATCTGATCACGCAGGGTGCAATACGATTCAAAGACGGTTGATTTTTTTTTAAAGTGCAACTATTCAACCAGTTCAGTTCCAGAGGGGATGATGCAACAAGTTTCTTGACGAGCTTGCCCGTCCGTCCGTGGGTTGCGGCACATCCTTCCAAAAGTGGAATGATTCCATCGGATTCCAAAAACAGGAAATAAAAACAGAAAATCAATCAAAATCCTCTTGGAAACCAAAAAAAAAAAAACAAAACATTTCCGAATTGAAATAATTTTAGTGACACTCCTAATATATATTTTTTAAAAACTAAATAAATATATATATATATTTTTTTATTTATTTATTTTTTTTGGGGTGAATTTTGTGTACCTTAAGCATGAAAAAAATAATAGAGGGGGGGAAAAAAATACAACTGACAACAATTATTAGAAGTAATACGGATCTGATTTGTGACCGTTTATGACGACTGACAATCCCTCATTTGCATCTGGTTCATTTGAGCTGAGCAACCATCCTTGCAGTCGAACGAAAGAAAAAAAAAAAAAACTTTCATGGCAAAAGTTGTCAAATGACTCATGATTAAGAGGATCATGACAACGTTGATGTCCGTGCAGTCAAAACGATTCAACTAAGAGATTTAACATTGTGCAAAGTAACCCGAATCGCCATGAGCAGAGAAGTGAAGTCGACATGGGAGATGCCGGGTGACACCCCCCCCCCACCCCTCCCCACCCTCCACTTTCAACAAGAGCATCACTTTGCACCCACCTTCTTCCCACTCTCCTCCGAGCACATCTGCCCCCAGGCGAGTCTTCTCCAATCCTTCTTGTCCCACAGGTGAGTCAGTAGGAGGTGACCACTCGTCAAGTTGGGGGTGATGAGCAGTTGGGGGATGGCGGGGTGGAAAGCGGGATGGGGGTGGGGGGGTGGGGGTGGGGGGGGGCACAAAAGAGAGAGAGAAAAAAAAAAGAGAGAGAGAGAAACTGGCTGAGAGAACAAGGGAGAGTTTAAGTGACACAAAAGAAGGAATGAGGCAAGTCCAATGTGAAGAAGGCGCGCGTGGAACGACGAGTCCCACCAAGGCCAAGCGCAGCGGCTGCGTCCCGCGTGGCCAAGGCCATCCGCCTCTGTCACATAGTGTGCCCCCCGTGTTGGGGGTGCGCAGGGTGGTGGGGGCTTGGAGGTGGTGGTGGTGGTGGTGGTGGTGGGGTTTAGTGTGGTGCGTGGCTAAAGGTGGGTGGTATGTGAGGTCGCGGTGTGGGGGAGGAGGGAGTGCGAGCATGTGGACAACCAGTGGTGTTCATTTTATTTATTTATTTATTGATTGATTTTAGCGAACGCTTCTTGAAACCAATACAGGCGCCTATGAGTTTTGGACATGGGTTGTGAGTTTCTTCCTTTCATAACTCCTGATGTAAATTGGGGGTGGCGGGGGGGAAAGATGTTCTTATTCTTATTATTCTTATTCTAATCCATCTCTAAATAACGTCATAGCGTCACAATGTGAACCCCCCCACTCCCACCATAAAAACTAAAACTACGGGTCACACCGCACACACATTTACACACTCAACCGGTAGGGTTTAACCTGCTGTGGCAGGGTTTTTACTCTCTGGAGTTGTATTTGACAGCGCTGATTATTCCTAGGCACGGAAATGTGAACTTCAGTATGATTTTTATCGGAAAAAACAAACACTTTCACTGCTTGTACTTGTACTTTTACTGCTGGACAAGTCGGTGATGACTGTTCCAATATGGCGGCCACTCTGACGCATTGAAGACGACGGCGGACACAGCAAGCGCGGCATCTATAAATGTCTATGAGAAAGACGACTCCGAAGCAGCAGAGGGCGCAAAGCCGAAGAACAGCAAGCGGAAACGTCGTCGCAGGTTTTGTTCTTTGCACGGCGGTGCGTTAAATTCATCCAAACACGGCGGTAGAAAGTTCCGATAAACTGTGGAAATCAAGCATTGTTAACAAATCCAACAATGGCCCTTGAATCGCGTGTTACACAGGAAGAAATCAAGAAGGAAACCGAGAAGCCAATCGACAGAGAAAAGGTATATGTCGCGCAGCGCATGGGCGTCTCACTTTAACTGTTAGCACGAAGCTAACTAACGTGCTTTGCTTGCAGCTGAGTTGATCGTTATTTCAATCGTCAGCATGCGTCGAACGTGTTACAGGTATTCCAAATCGAGTTTTGTTGAGTTTGGGACTGAGAGCTGTTTTTAACCAATTTTGGAGTGCATCATTCAAGTTTTTCCTCTTATCACGTCAAGTTTTTGAGCTACAGTGCAGATCTCCCTTCCGCCCCTAAATTGTTCCCCGCTGTTATCTTTGATAGTTGAAAGTACGCGTACACTTGTTTCTGTCGCAGACTTGTCCCCTTCTCCTGCGAGTTTTTACCACCAACAACGGCCGACACCACCGCCAAGATGAATTTGCCCGTGGCAATGTTCCTTCCAGTGAACTGCAGATATACACATGGTGAGACTGCAATGATTTATCAACTATTCTGATCGCCCAAAAAAAAGATGGAGAGCAAAATCTCTGCCTCATCCCGTTCCAAAAATCATTTTTCGCCTACCGTTCGATACCGTTCTCTGATGTCTGTTCCAGGATGGACGCTACTCTGCGTGAGCTGACCAGCCTCGTGAAGGAGGTGTACCCGGAGGCCAGGAAAAAAGGGACCCATTTCAGTTTTGCCATCGTCTTCCCTGACCTCCGAGGGAAAGTGTATCGGTGAGAGCCACGGCACCATTTGGTATGCTAATTTGCGTTTTGACTTTAAGTACTGATAATAAAAAAAAAAATGTCCCCTTTCCTTCCCCTCTTAGCTTTAAAGACATTGGCAACACTATTTCTGGCAAGAAGTGCGCTGACGACTCCATGACACTGCAGTCTCAGCGCTTCCAGATTGGAGATTATCTAGACATAGCCATCACACCTCCCAACAGAGCTCAACCCCTTGGACCGCGCATGCGGCCCTTTTAAGCGAATACATTCTTGACAAACCCACTCCCATTGTTCCCCTAATGTTTTGTTGTTGTTTTTTTTAAAAAATCATCGTAAGACATTTTTGGTCACATCTTGTATAGTATGGTGTTCGATAAACGTTTTCCCTACCTTTTTTTTGAAGGTTTTCTTTTGTTGTTTGTTCCTCTGTGTGCGTGTTAGTGAAGCTGTGTGTTGCAGTTGGCCTTTGAGCCCCTTCAAACCAACATAAAATGTCAAATAATCCATGTGCAAAATAGCAAAACATGCACTTGTTGAGTAAACATAGCTGTCCTGAGAGCAACTGTAAGTAGTGTTTGCAAAAGTGATTCCTAAGTTAAATGTAATTAGTTTGTCTCGTTTGTAATAGTTCAGATAAATATTAGTAAATCGCCATGGAACCACTATGCTGTAAATATTTTAACTACTAAACACGACATCCAGTTGAGCACCCTCTAAAAGTTTTTCCATTTGTTTTTAGGGTATGATTTTGGTGACTTACCTATAATAAAACATTGTTTTGTATGACAGGATAGATTTAAATATTGGGAATTATCTTATGAAGTTGTCCCGATATAAATGCAACTGTTAAATAGAACCTTTCGTCATCCGGAAGGGGAAGAGGAAAAAACTTCACTGAGGTACTGTATGTCCGATTATATTTTTTTTCGTTCTTTTCAGCTGTAATGTAATTGTCATTCATACTAATACAATACGACTAACATCAGAAAATGACAGAAAGAATGCTTTTTTTTCTGCTAAATTAGCTCTTGTGCAGTTAACGTGAGGAAACACTGTTTTCTCAACATTAACGTTGATTTGCAGCCATGTTAGTGGTATTCAAATACAATTTAACTTTATTGCTTCGTATTTCTTAATATTTTAACAATAGTTTGAGCTCATTATGTAAACGTTCATGACCTTTCGTTCTTGATTTTTAAAAAACAAATAAACGGGCCTTTTTTTTTTTTGTGTCTCCAATACTTAAATGTTTCTCTCGTTTCAGCTATACTGTTTCTATATATTCTCACTGCACACCCCAGTTCAGGTAGTGGCGGTAAAACACTATTAAGGCCGTTTGCCGATCACCAATAAATGTCACCGAAGAAGAAATCGACGGAAGCCGCAATGGGACGGGTGAATTTGCGCATGCGTACTGTTAGTCAAACTGAAAGCGAGTGGTATTAGCTCCTGTGACGTGACAACTAGCGTTTTTATTGTGAAACGTGGAAGACAAACGTGCAATGTTTAGAAGAAAATTGACCGCCTTAGACTACCACAGTCCCAATGGATTTGACTGTACAGGTAAGACAATCTGGAATAATTTGGCACTAGTAGAACGTCTGTATTAGTGACTTCATTACTGCTACTGTATGACATTTCTGCATACCAGTACTGTATATCTGTGGCGACGCCAGAATCTCTTGATATCAACTGCATGTTGCTACTAGTGACATACTATTCTAAAATGTATTAACGTGTAGCAGTTCACTAGTAGTACGAGTAGCCCGCAGATGTCAACTAGTGCACTGTTTTGCCTCGATAGAAAGATACACTTGTTCCACGAGTGCGCCCGAGTTGTCCTACTAGTGTGGAAATAGTAAAAAAAACAAACGTCACTGAAGATCGTCGTTCTGTTCGTGTGCCGTAGTCGTTCTACAAGTGCGCTGAATTGTCTTGCTTGTAAGGACAAAGACTGGACTACCACATGGAGAATTCGGGACACAAGAAGAATAACAAGAGATGTGGATTCTGATATTTGGCATGATACATTTCCGATAACTAATTAATCGGCTGATTAATTACAAACATGAAAAAAAAATGACTTGCGTTTTGTAACTTAATGCTTACAAAATCAAAAATTGTAGGCCAAATATTTCACTTAACAGAGACAACAACAAAAAAAGAGGTATTTGGCTTTGGATACTTGAATCCAAAACACACCAGGTTCACAAACACAATCCTCCAAAACATCCATATTATGAATGTCTTTTTTTCTCAGATGAGACCCAGTTCAGGAACTTTGTAGTGTGGCTGGAGGACCAGAAGATTCGACACTACAAGATTGAAGACCGAGGCAACCTGCGAAACATCCCCAGCTCGGATTGGCCCAAAGCGTACCAGAAGGTGAGCTCATAGGACACGTTGGTTCGTCCGATTAAGACATGGGTGTGCGTAAACCGCAAAATATGAAGGAATTATTTTCTTTTGCGTGCAGTATTTGCAGGACGTCAACTGTCCTTTTGGAGCGGCTGAGAGAGCGGAGGCTATCGACTGGCTGCTGGGTCTGGCCGTGCGATATGAATATGGAGACAATGGTAGGACAACCGATTTATGTGTTTCTTGCCATACCGAGGTTGGTCAATAGATGGCGGCATAGGGAAAAAAAAGGAATCCCTTGTGTGGTGTATTAACCACCATAGTTATTTGTATGTTGTTTGGACACATTGACTTCCCGTACTTTGTATTGCCATCGACTGCGCATGTGTAAAATGTAAACAGAATGTCTAAATCTCTGCAAAATGTTTAATATTCTGGGGTAGATTTCAGAATAAACCATAAACACAACTTGTTTTTTTACGCTCTCATTCTGAAAGCCAAAGCGCACACCACTCCCGGTAGTAGATTGCTGCATTTACTGCTGAATGTCGTGGTGATTGATACACGGTAACTTTCACTAGTTAACATCTCGTTTCACACTCGCAACAACGTATTGTGGCGGGACAGGTAAATGATGAATGCTAACGAGGCACGAAGAGTATATGTGTGTTTCTTCTCACTTGCTCATGAATGCATATAGTTAGTTGAACAAAAACAGGGTTCCCACGGGTCCTTAAAGTTCATAAAAATCCATAAAAAAAAGAAGTTGTAAAATGATGTTCTTAATTGTCCTTCATTTACAGGGAAAGCTTCTAAAATCAATAAAAAAAATCTTAAATATTTTTATTCAACAATTAATTGAAGTTTGATATTTTCTAAATTTACATTTTTCTTAGTGTACTTTATTTGAGAATGACTTTTTTTTTCATTTTCCTACCTGTAAAGTAGGAAAATGAAAATTTGACATACAGTATGTAAGTAACGCTTATTCACGATTTTTGTTCTAAATATTTTTAAAGTACTGTACATGGTTTTTTTTCTGGCTCCAACCCCCCCCCCCAACTATTCGTGGACAAGCGGGTGCCTATCCCTTCGTAAAAAGCAGCTTTCCAACTCAAGTTCTTGTGTATGATTGTGTGTTCTGTGTCTCCGCCTAGTGGACAAATATAAAAATTGTCCAACACTGGAAGCCTCCAGCGATTGCAGCGCGGCGTCAGACCCTCTCGTCAACCTCGACAGTAAGCATCACAACGCGACCCTCACCCTTGTTGCCCTTTCCCCCAAACGCTCCTGTGGGTGAACCGGGGCTCTTGTGATGCTTTTGTGTGACCCAGGTGACTCGCCCGATTTCAAAGCGGGCGTGCTCGCCCTGGCCAATATCCTCAAGATCCAGCGGCATGACGATTACCTGGTGATGCTCAAGGTGAGACTCTCTCCAACACCCCCGCCCCCACAAGCAGATTGAATGCACACACTTTTCGATCTCATTGAACTGAATGTCATCTTTTTTGGGGGGGGTCTCCCCCTTTGAAAGGCCATTCGTATCCTCATCCAAGAAAGGCTTTCACCAGATGCCATCGCCAAAGCCAGCAAAAACAGAGAGGTAAACACATTTGGCCTAGGAATTTGATGTCGCCTTTCATGTTCTTGCTCGCGTTTGCTCAAAATGGGAGTTCAATTTCATCGTCAACAAATGCTTCAGGAGCATTCACGCATTTCGCCTTTGCCTGCCACGCTGCACACCCCAAAATTCCCAAAGATATTTGATGTACAATATGAAGCCCCTCCACAGCCCTTTCTGTATTCAGTCAAACCTCGGTTTTCGTCCATAATCCGTTCCAGAAGGCTGTTCGAAAACCGAAATTGTTCGAAAACTGAAACCACAATCTTTTTAAAATAAAAATGTTTACTGAACACTTCTGAGACAGTCCAGTTTCCTCCATTTGACTGACATCTGATCGTTCTGTCGGAGCTACGCTCAAGGAAATGCCAAAATTAATTCTGTAAAGGGGCTATAGAATTTATTTCATGATTTCCTCACTTGATTTTCTGTTTTGATGCATGATTTTCAATTTTCGTAGTTTCATCGAAGTAATCGTTAATTTAAGTTTTTCGGAGGCGGTCATGAACGCCTCTCGAGTCTAGTCTGAAGGAGCGTACCTCCATCTAGTGGATGCATTGTAGATTGTGCCTTATAATCCGGTGCGTCCAGTACAGTCAAACCTCGGTTTTCGTCCATAATCCGTTCCAGAAGGCTGTTCGAAAACCGAGATGGTTCGAAAACCGAAACCACGCTCTTTTTAAAATAAAAATGTTTACTGAACACGTCTGCTCACAATGCAAAGCAACCCGAGGAAGCGCCACTTCCTCATGTAAGGAAGGGGAGAGGAGTCAAATGGTGCATTCAAGTGCGCTCAGTTTGTTCGAGAACTGAAATTTGTTTGTCATCCGAGGCATTAAAAAACGGGAAATTTTTGGTCGAGAACCGAGGTTTGACTGTATCTACACCCTACCGCTTATCCCGACTGATTCAAAACATTTCGGCTTTTAAGTCTCAAATCCTACATCTCTACGATTCATTCAAAAGCATTCCAGTCCATCTTTTCAACGTCCAATTTCTACTGAATCTGCATTTTATTCTGCGCAAAGGCACGAAATGTCTCCTCTCTTTGTGTTCAGGGTATCCCAGTAGCCTTAGACAAGCACACCTTGGGATTTGATACCGGTGGTGAGTGTCTTTATTTCCCCTCGAATGAAGTACTGTTCAACTGCGTGGACGTCTGCGCGCAGGATGTAGATTTGATTTGATGCGTCTGCCTCGCCAGATGCCACGCTGAACGAAGCGGCACAAATCCTCCGTCTGCTACACATCGACGAGCTGAGAGAGCTTCAGACCAAGATCAATGAAGCCATCGTAGCAGTCCAAGCTGTCATTGCCGACCCAAAAACAGACCACCGGCTGGGCAAGGTCGGCAGATGAGGGCCATGAAGGAAGTTCTGGAGGACTGGCGTTCATTTCAAAGTCTGTGGTTGACACCATTTTTTTTTTTTCTTCTGTGACACATTTTTTTTTTTTTTGTGTGCACATTGCTATCTTCCAAGACTTTGTTTAAAAGTGAAACAGCCTGATTTAGAAAACACTAATGTGATTTTTTTTTGGGGGGGTTCCCTTTTTTGTGTGCTTCCGCAGAGCGGCAAACTAAAAAAATAAATAAAAAAACCGAGTCCAGTACAAGAACACTTTTTAATGTTATAAATATCACATTTTATAAAGCGGGGGTGAAAATAAATCAAATCAGGAGGCGGGGGGGCGGACTATTAGTGGTGCAGGGAAATAATGACATACATGGAGCTGCTGAAATTCTGACACACAGTGGAGGGAAAGCCGTCATGATTGTAATCTGATTTACATTCCTCACTTTGGATGACCCTTTCCAAGTTTCCTGTTTTCGTGCTTGGCGAAATTGAGCTCATCAACTGCTGTGCAAAGATTTTACAACTCTTTTACTGCTTAAAACACACTTGAAAATTAAAAAAAAAAAAAGTGATATTAACTCTTCGGCTTTGGTGGCTCCAAAAACAAACTTGCATATAAAAATTCAGTAGAAAAAAAAAAAAAAGAGGTACAAAAGAAATGTACAAAATTATTAATGTGCGGTTATATCTTGGTGGTGGTGGGAGGAGGGGGGATTGGGGGGGGGGGGTGAGAGCTGATCCACAGGAAACCACGTCCCTTCGGGAGCCTCCTTTTCCTCCGAGGGACACCGGGAGGGCTCGTCACATCCCCGGCTCAAAAAAAAAAACCGGCCCCAGAACTTTAGCACCAAAGGACCGTGTGACTGCCGTTCTGCTGTTAATGATTCCCTGACACACACAAACACAAAAGTACATGAGTAAAATCAGGCCTCTCTGGTCCCATCTTGTGCCTCTAATTTGATTTACAAGAAACCACAACGCCCAAGGAAAAACCACAGAAGTCACGACTGATGAACTGTCAGTCGTTTCCCGTGCGCTTGCGGGAACATTTGCTCCATAACTTCTGTTGAGAAGCAAACGCAAGATACCGTCGCCGAAAAGTAGCAGAAGGTGAAAATGTTTTATGTTGGTGGTAAACAATAGTGGTGGACAAGTGAAGCTTCGTGAAGCACTTGTGTACGTTTTTGACTCCCAAGAGGGTACTCTTGGTTTAAAGATGCAGTGGAATTTGCATACATTTCCATTGCACTAACCTTTATATTTAAACCAAGATCACCATCTAGAGGTGTCAAAAAGTATCACAGGTGCTTCATGAAGCTTCGTTTTCCCATCATTAGTAAACAATAAGCATCTCATCTCAGCTAATAGAATGAACTTCATCTAATCAGGTAAGGTTAAAAAAAAAAAAAAAAACGCACCTCATTGGGGCGAAAGAGTAAAGCGGCCGAAACAACTAACATCCTGAACATGCAACACCCAACAACTTTACTCAAGTATGTGTGTGTGTGTGTGTGTGTGTTGAACAATAACGGCTTTTAAGCCAGCGTGTTTCAAAACTGTCATCGTGCTCCCAATTACACCGCGCGACAACTTCTTTGAAGCGGGCTGCTCTTATTACAGCTGTAGCCAGTGACGCATGACATTGTGTGTGTGTGTGTGTGTGTGTGTGTGGGGGGGGGGTGTTACTACTTTGGGCATCATCCTGTGTTTAGAGTGATACTTTGTTCTTGACAGGTGTTTTCTAAAAGTCTTGGAGATGACATCAGCGCATCAAATGACACCGGCGGGTGTGTTCTTTGGTTTCATGGATGACGAGTAGCGTTAACCTTGGCATGTTTCATCACCGGACGTCAAAGGGCGCGCACACACACGCGCACACAGAGTGAAAAATCTCTGAAGTCGGGTCACTCGCACTCAGGGCACCAAGGTGTCCCCCGTGCAGCAGCTTAGTCCATACGATGGGACAGAGAAACCATTCAAGGGTGCGGGCGGCTTATATCGGCTTACCTGATAGACAGTGGGATGTTGCTATGGCGATGCCATAGAGGTGAGACCTCTGGTCCGGCAAATATTCGTCGGTGAGCTTACCACCGTCTTTGCTGACTGTGATCACACCGTCCCTGCGAGGAAATGTTGAGGCAACGTAAGGAACGCGACAATCGCTCCCCAACTTTTTTTTGTGTGTGTGTGTGTGTCACGGACCAGTTGAAACAAGTACCGTAATTTCCGGACTATAAGCCGCAAATTTTGTCACACGCTTTCAACTCTGCGGCTTATTTAATGAAGCGGCCTATATAAAGACTTTTTTAACGGCCGCCTGTGTGCCGTCTTTCTTTGTAAATATCTCATGTAACAATATGGGCACCTGCAGCTTATAGACAGGTGCGGCTTATGTGTGTACAAAAATTTTTTTTTTTTCTTTAAAAATGTAGTGGTGCGGCTTATAATCAGGTGCGGTCTATAGTCCAGAAATTACGGTACTTGCTGTTCGCGGACCAGCAACCATTTTTGTCATTGCTTTTAAATTTCCAGTTTGAAAGCGTTTGAACTGACAGCAAAGAAAGTAATTCAACATATTTATCGATTTTTGTCATTCGTTTCAAACAGTGCTATTCTACTGTCCAACAAATGTAGAATAAAACAAAATAACACTGGGAACTACGAAGAAATGGACCAATCAGGAATAATAAATACGCCTTACAATATAAACATCATCATTTTTAAGTTACGATGCGAGCTAGGGCGTTAGCATCATTGCTACTTGCAAATGGGACTGCTAGGCTAGGTGTTAGCGACTCAACTGCTAAAGTTTACGTGGGCCGGCTTCGCAAACATGCTTTCCACTTGGGCACTACTTCTTCAAATGATTCGAGAGGTTTCCTTGTATTGCCTTGTTCTTGACGACATACGTCGCTCTCGCGAGACCGCTGGAGGGAGGAACTTCTCTCGTCAAATGTTCGGAAGTCACGGCTGCCTCTCCGCTGCGCGTTTCGATGTACTTTTGGTCACTTTATTACTCTTACTTTCAGTTTACTGCTTCTTTCACTTATTGGTGGATTCTGTTCATTTCAACTTGCAAACCAGTTTTAGAAGATGGACTCTGATTCACTTTTTGCTCACAGTTAGCAGGTCTGTCTTTGCAACCTGGTCCCAAATGGACTCCGGTGGTTGGGGAGCACAGAGTTAACGGATAAAAGGTTGTTTTGGCAAAATAAATGAAGACACTCACCTCCTCCAGTCGGTGTAGTAGAAGTGGTTTCTGTGGTAAACCATGCTAAATGGGTAGTTGAGGCTGGGGTTTATTACCCTTCGCCTCGAACCGTCTGGCAATACACACTCTAAGCGCTTCGTACCTGAAAGAGAGAGACACAAATGCGAATGGTCAGCAGAATTGTAAATTTGAAAGAATCGGCGTATTTCTACGAGGTCATATGAGGGCGGCGGCAAGAGAGTTCAACGTTAACGGGTCAATGTTATAACTTGTTGTTGGTTAAGTGAACTGTGTCGCTGACGTTTTACTGACATCTGATCGTTCTGTTGGTGTTCCCTTGAACGTAACTCCATCTAGTGGAGGCATTGTAGATTGCGTCTTATATGTATGAAAAAAATTACAAAATAGGCCATTCATTGAAGGTGTGCCTCATAACCCGGTACGCCTTTTAGTGTGGAAAATACGGTAACATTTCTTTCGTATTCATTTTTCGTTATTCCGGCAGAAGCCTAAGCCGTAAAAGCCAAATATCGACCTATCATAAATTTGATATTTCTTATCTGTACGGATTAATTTGTTGCCTGTGTCTGTTGAAAAAAAATACACGCGAAGAGGACCTGTTCAAAATTGTTCCGACGTAGTTATGACAGGAATTGTCCAGCTGTCTTACAAATGACTTCCTCCAAAAAGTTCGTAACTCAGTTACTGCTTTGTAGAAGTAATTACCGCAATTTCTGGACTATAGACCGCACCTGATTATAAGCCGCACCACTAAATTTTAAAGGAAAAAACATTTTGTTCACACATAAGCCGCACCTGCCTATAAGGCGCAGGTGCCCATACTGTTACATGAGATATTTACAAAGAAAGACGGTACACAGGCGGCTGTTAAAAAAGTCTTTATATAGGCCGCCACATTAAATAAGCCGCAGAGTTGAAAGCGTGTGACAAAAGTCGCGGCTTATAGTCCGGAAATTACGGTAGTTACTCAGCAAAGTAACGGGACGGCACATTATGACGTGAGAGCTTCCATTTATTTTACCACAGAGAAACAACGAGGGACCGTTGACGATGGACAAGTGCCGAAAGCGCCGACAAATGGCAAAACGGAGTCAATTAGCGACCTCTGGTTAAGACGCGTTTTGTTTACCCGCATCGGCCCAGCAGATGTGCCCAGTCGAATAATCGTAAGTCAATGCGTTGGGCAAACCGATCCCCTCGGAAACCACCACCCGGCGGTTCTGACCATCCACCGACGCGCTTTCAATCTTGGGAGCTTCTCGATTCCAGTCGGTCCAGTACAAAGAACTGCAAAGGGACACAAGATGGGTTGGACCGGACCATTTCCGCTTAAAAACATTTTTTTTTAAATACAAACAATGCGCACAATAACATGCATGGCCAAAACGCGTTGCTTGAATATTGAGTTTGCAGTACCATGAATTCATGTTCATCAAATCCAAGGGAAAGCATTGAAGTCGTGTATATGAGGTCTCGAAAATGAATGCATGACGACAGTAGTTGTCGTTAATCCACGCAGGCGGTTCATTTGCTATGCGTGGTGATAACGAGACATCAACTTTCGTAGATGTCTCGAGAAAGTGAAGAGATGGAGCAGCGTCGCCTCATTTCGCCAAAATATTTCTTCCTCCTCCCGCCTCCTTCCTCTTTCGATATGAGATGAAAAGATGAGCCCCTTCCACGCAGGAACTTATTTACTTCTGTGAACACTGCGCAACGTGACGCCGTTTTCGTTGTTGTTGGGCGTCATTCACGTCGTGCTTTGTACGCATGCGTGTCGCATCACGGACGTGTTTTGTTCACATTGTAAGTTGCATTTGTTTCTATAACATAAACGAGTACATAAAAATATCGGATTTTCCCCTCCCTAAAAAAAAATCATAATTAATAAACAAGGGATAATATTGCTTGTTTTTCCACAGAGGATAAAGAATATGCCGAATGCCTGTGAGCATATTTATATTGTCCCATCTTCATATTTTTCCACTGTCAATCATTAGCCACTCTATGGCATTTTCCATTATGTGTTAGCATGGAGCTAACGCAGGCATTCTTAAGGCCATCTGCAACTCTCTTTGATGCTTTTCATCATAAATGATGGGATACAGGTGGCAAGTCGATTGGGAATAAAGGAAGTAATACACAGCGCACGTGCTATCAAATTGCAAGCACGCACAGTTTGGGGCGGTTAATCAGTCTGACAAATGTCTGAGCAGATGTTTGCGCAAGAGTGTTCGCGCATGTGCGTCGTTCGTCATCATTTCATTGCTTCACATGTGTGTGTGTGTGTGTGTGTGTGTGTGTGTGTGTGTGTGTGTGTGTGTGGGCGGGGCTGTATGTGTTCTCACGCATTTGCGTGTATGTGTGTGCAAGCTCGACACACGCATGCGCTGAATTTAATTGACTTGGGTGCTTAGCTTTTGGTCAGAGGACATGTGCGTGCGTGCACACACACACACACACACATGTGCACACACGCGCGCAAATGCATAAAATTGGCCTGAGGTCAAAAACGAATCACCGACAGACATTTTCAGTTTTCATTATTTGGCTTGTTGCTGTTGTGTTTAATGATGGATTAAACACACCAACCTCTTCCCAAGCCACACACACACACACACACACACACACACACACACACAAAACACACACATTTTCTGTTGATGATCTGTGATTAATTGCAATGATGGAAAGCAGATGTTATTCCTGAAAAGCTGACTGCTCTCGCTCTGTGTTTATGAGTCTTGGCGGCCGTCACTAAGAGAGCCCTAAAATTTGCTCGTGTCTTCCAGAGAGTAAACACATGTTGCGAAAAAAAAAAGCCCAGTGATTGAAATTTTATCAGCCGGTGATGGACTCGTGTGGAGGCTGCCATGTCTCCAGCGCGGAGCAGACCAGACTCAACAAGACGTCAGTGCTAATAAACGAGATCCACACTGGCACGGACGGGGGGGGAGAAGATGCAAAGTCCACACAGGATGGGCGGAGCCGAATCGAACCCTACGCCTCTGCATTGTGAGGTGCTAAACAGTCGTCCGCTGTGCCGCCCTTAAATCGCAATATTCGAAGGAGGACAATTATTATTTTTTTTCTAAGTCGTTCACCCCTACGGGGCGGAGTTTAGAAGAAGAAGGATCGTGAACTTTACCCTGTGGATGAGACCACGATGATGGCCCGCGGATTGACCAAGTCTCTGTCAAAAAGCGTCCTTCGATCGCTCCCGTCCAAGTTGGATCTTTCGATCAGGTCGGGGTTGGAGTCCACCCAGAACATCAGCCTTCGATTGACATCCACAGCCAAACCTTCTGGACTGACCAGATCTACAAAGAGTAGATCATTTAAACAAATGAAATAAAAAATCACTCCAAAAAAATTAGCCGGTGTGTCAAAATGTGTGTGTGTGATCACTCACTTGAGTTAATGAGTATCTCTGGCTCAGCTCCTGGCACCATTGATGCTCTATTAATGGTACGCGCAGACAAATCAGTCCAGTACACTTGGTTCTGCTTGCAGTCATATGACAGGCCCACAACAATGGAGCCCTGCGCACACACACACACACACACATTCACACACGGACAAGATCATTGCAACACATTTATAAGAAAGTCATTCAAGCCAAAGTTGCCATCTGTGCATTTTACATGTAGAGTCAGGAGCGTTCTGGACCGGCTGGCGTCTAGTCTGGACCCGTTGAGAGGAAGGGCTCCTATTTTCTGTCCCTGTGCATACAGCAGTGTGACATCAGTGTGAGAGGGAGGTGTCACATCCGGGCGAGGTAATGGGCGCACGGTGGGCGGGGCCACCGAAGGAAGGCCTGCAACAAAATAGGTGGGGGGGGGTAAAAGTTGGCACATACATTGGGAGGTTTTGACAGAAGATATCTTGTCAGAGATGATCCGATGCTCACATGCAGGCTTGACGACATCATTTGACCTGGTGCCGGGAACCTCTCGCCCATCCTGGTCCACACACCAGCAGTAGGTGGTCTCCCCATAGCACTGGATTGGACTGAGAGGCCAGAACAGCGCAATAAATAATTCACCATCAAGACCTTCTTCAAGAAATGGTAGCTCCATGCTGCGACAACGAGGCACTCTAAAGCGACCACGCAAGCCCTTGTCCACACACTTGCTATCAAGGTTGGACTTGGAGAAACAAATCACCCTCTTTGAACGGCTGCCTTTCTTTATGAGACGTGCACTCACTCATGGCGTACAACAAGGTTCTCAAATGTGGCCACGCCAGTGGACTATCACAAGGAAAGATGCATTTTCAGGGTGTAGGCAAAGCTATCCAACTACAGTCAAACCTCGGTTTTCGAACGTCTCGGTTCTCGACCAATTCGGTTTTCGACCAAAGATTTTGAGTTTTTTATGCCTCGGATGCCGAACAAATTTCGGTTCTCGAACAAACTGAGCGCACTTGAACGCACCATTTGCCTCCTCTCGCCTTCCTTACACGAGGAAGTGACGCTTCCTCTGGTGGTCGAGGAAGTGACGCTTCCTCGTGTTGCTTTCTATTGTGAGCAAACGTGTTCAGTCAACATTTTTATTTTAAAAAGAGCCTGGTTTCGGTTTTCGAACAATTTCGGTTTTCGAACAGCCTTCTGGAACGGATTATGGACGAAAAACCGAGGTTTGACTGTATCTGCAGTTGTGCCAGATAACCAAGGATGCCAACAAAGGCGTTCAAGCTCTTACTGCGTATCGAGTGAGAGGGGCAACTAATGCCGGGGCCCAAGTACTTGAGCCATAAAAATTTGGAAAACTGAACAAAAGGTGAAAAAAACAGTCGAATGTTATGCATTACAATTGGGTGCTACATAGCTAATACTTGTCCTTGCACGTATCCAGCAATTCTTTTCAAACATGTCAAATGTACTTGAATTAGTGTTACAGTATCTCTCAGCACAGAATGTGAGTTCAGTTGCTACCTACATCAGTGGCTCATACGACATGGATGAGGAACTACCTGAACTCCCCATCTGGCTCACACTGGGGCAAGTACTGCTGCGGCTCTGGTTTCCCACCGTAATGCTCCATCAAACTGCTTCTCCAGCGCTCACACACACTCTCAGGACGCTCGGTAGGAGCCACGTAGACTGCGAGAGACACATCAACGAAGCTGAACATCTCGGCGACGATGGACAGTAATCCCCCAAAACCGGGTATGCAACAACCATATTGATCGTGACCACCAGTGGACTTTAGAACCGAGGAAGCCTTTTGGACTTAAGGCGAAACATCTTCAACAAAGAAGAAGAGTCCGGCTGACTTGATTCATCCGTTGTGAAAATATTCAAACGATGTTCCTGCCTTGAGTTTACAGTCCATCGCATCTACAGTATATGTGAAGGGTGTGATTAATTGTGCGCAGTGTCCCCTTTGTTGACATGCACACACACTTTGTCTTGCCTTTGTGTTTACCTTGTAAAATCCATCTCATAACTCACGTTATTGGAGAACTTTAAAAGTTGCAGCTGGTTCTCAGGAAAGGCTGCGTATGTTTCAAGACGGAGAGGACGAGGATGACGATGGCCATTTGTATATAACGTGGGAAAGCAGAAGCCTACACGAGACTGTCAAGTGACAACAACCATTCAGGTGGCAGGCGTCACCCTGAAAAAGGCAGCGTTTGCTTATGGTTCGGTTGCCGAGGAAACGGTCCATCCGTCTTCCCACGAGACAAACTCCGAAGATGTTTGGACAGTCGTAAAAGTTTCGTTTACAGCAAGAACTGCTTTTAGCCTACATGTGTGTGGATGTGTGTGTGTGCGCGCCTCGGATTGGAGAGAGGGTGAGTGAGGTCATTAGGGCATAGAGTAAAACATCCAAGACGACATGAAATGCGTGGCTGAAGAGTGGTCTCAGCTTACCAGGAGCGTCACAGTCTACGGGGGGAACACCAGGCGGAGTTCTCGTTCCTGCTCTCTCTTGACCGTTGCTGTCCACACACCAACATTGTCCAATGGAACCGTGGCACTAGCCCATCAAACGATAATGACTTGAATATTCAGTTTCATGCAGTTCAACATCTACATTGATCTATCAGATACAGAGTGTTCAGAAAAGTGATTCAAAGTAGGATTCCGGAGGGGCTGTATGTTGACTGTATATCATCGTCCAAAAGAGCGAAGTTGAATCTATAGAGAAGACAAACGTCTGAAACCTTCTTGAATGTACCTGTTGTAGTGTGTACTGTCCGTGAGCATCACACTGAGGCACAAAGGCTCCCAACAGTGGATAACCCTCCGGACTGGTTGTCTGCACACTTGCTCTGTGGTGTTCACATTGGGTTTTAAGACGTTGATCTGTAAAAAAAAAAACAACCAAGGAGCATTGTCAAATATCTACCAACATATATTCAGTGAACGTGCCGAACGTGAGAGCTGTCAGCTGTGAGTCTATTTCTTACTCGGTCTCTCACAGTCGATGGGTGTTGTACCAGGTGGAGTTCTGGTTCCAGGTCTTTCCTGTCCGTGGCTGTCCACACACCAGCAATGCCCAGTCGAGCTGTGACACTGAAACGGCAATAACATTTAAAAACATCATATGGCAAATAAATGAGGTCTCTAATTTAAAAATCGCTGACCTGTTGAGATGTGTACCGTCCGTTAGTATCACAATGAGGTATGAAGGCTCCCGGTAGGGGCTCGCCCTCTGGACCGGGAGCTCGTGCACGGTCTCTGTGTTGCTCACAATGAGTTCGAGGGCGTTCTGGCAAGTACAATTCATATCATACTTTGGATGGTACCTTGATCTGATACAGTTCTTCTTGCATATAAACATGAGAAAACATTTAAGTTAAGACCTTGGTTGTCACAGTTAAAGGGTGTTGCACCAGGTGGAGTTCTGGTTCCAGGTCGTTCCTGCCCTTGGTTGTCCACACACCAACAATGTCCAGTAGAACCGTGACACTGGAACAAACGCCATGTTTTAGTCCAACTGTTCGTCCATTCATACGTGGGAAATCATAATGCCCTATCGGGGTCGATGTGCTGATCGGGATGGCCAGACTCTCTTGTTGACTTGATATAAACAGACTTTCACAGAAAGTGACACCTTGTGAAAGTTGTAAGCCACACCCAAGTGACAGAAGTGCATCCTCCAACCAGTCCTTTTTGAGACTGACCGCAAATCACTCTTCAAGGCCTCAATGGGTTCCTCTGTACACTTCTTATAGAAAACTATTGGAACAGTAAAGACGATTCTTCATTTTTCCTTCAACTAAAGAAAACAATCACCACAAACATTTCATGAACCAAAAATTACCGAGGCTTAACCAGAAGATGCAGAGCACCCGTTAAAAGAATAGGGAGTCCAGGATAGAATTAGCCACGAAGTAAAGGTAAAATATTTGCAATTAACTATTACGTCTGCGGGTGGCCTGGGGGTCCAGTGGTTCGCGCATTGACCTCACAGTGCAGAGGTGCCGGGTTCAATTCTAGCTCCGGCCTCCCTGTGTGGAGTTTGCATGTTCTCCCCGGGCCTGCGTGGGTTTTCTCCAGGTACTCCGGACTCTAAATTGTCCCTAGGTGTGAGTGTGGTGCGCGGATGGTTGTTCGCCCCTGTGTGCCCTACGATTGGCTGGCAACCGGTTCAGGGTGTCTCCCGCCTACTGCCCGAAGATAGCTGGGATAGGCTCCAGCACCCCCCGCGACCAATGTGAGGATAAGCGGATCGGACAATGGACGGATAGTACGTCTGCTCTCCTTAATATTTGGCGGTCTTTTACAAACAATGACATCTTCTCAAAATGTACATGAACTCAAATTGGAATCTGCATCGCAGACATTGAGCATGGCTCATTCTGACTCAATTTCCTCAACCTCCGCTGTGATCCAGGATGTGAGGGTTTTAGATTATAGACAGGAGACTCTGTCAACCTTCCCTGGGAAATACTCACACTCAAAAACTTCCTAACATGGATGTGGATATCACATTAGTTGAAAAAGACACATATTCTTGATACTTCTTGTGTTTACCTGTTGAGGCGTGTATTGTCCATTCGCATCACATTGAGGTATAAAAGCTCCCAATATGGGATAGCCATCTGGACTGGTGGTCTGCACACTGTCTCTATGCTGCTCACAGTGGCTTTTAGGAGGTTCTAGAGATTACATTGCAAAGTTACGCATGGATTGTAAATACAAGACGGTATAAGAGAAAGTGTAAGCACAAGAAACTGTTTAGTTTGGCACCTGGTTTGTCACAGTCGATGGGTGTTGTACCAGGAGGAGTTCTGGTACCGGGTCTTTCTTGTCCTTGGCTGTCCACACACCAACAATGTCCAGTAGAACCGTGACACTAAAATACACAATATGTTTTTGGCGCATAAAGACCTTGAGGTCTGGGGACTGATCTGGTTGCATAGACAATACACAAAAGACGTAAATCATCAAACTGTGAAGAAAGTACCTGTTGAGGAGTGTAGTGTCCGTTTACACCACACTGGGGTACATAGGCTCCCGCGAGTTGATGGCCCCCTGGACTTGTGGTCTGAATGCTTTCTCTGTGCTGCTCACAGTGACTTTTAGGACGTTCTAGAAAGTACATTGTAAAGTTATACTTCAATTAAAAGTAGAAGAGAGTCATCAGAGGGGAAAGACAAGGAAAGGTGAGTTTTGGCACCTGGTTTGTCGCAGTCAAAGGGTGTTGCGCCAGGAGGGGTTCTAGTACCAGGTCTTTCTTGTCCTTGGCTGTCCACACACCAACAATGTCCAGTAGAACCGTGACACTAAAATACACAATATGTTTTTGGCGCATAAAGACCTTGAGGTCTGGGGACTGATCTGGTTGCATAGACAATACACAAAAGACGTAAATCATCAAACTGTGAAGAAAGTACCTGTTGAGGAGTGTAGTGTCCGTTAGCATCACACTGGGCTACATAGGCTCCCGCGAGTTGATGACCCCCTCGACTTGTGGTCTGAATGCTTTCTCTGTGCTGCTCACAGTGACTTTTAGGACGTTCTGGAAAGTACATTGTAAAGTTATACTTCAATTAAAAGTAGAAGAGAGTCATCAGAGTGGAAAGACAAGGAAAGGTGAGCTTTGGCACCTGGTTTGTCGCAGTCAAAGGGTGTTGCGCCAGGAGGGGTTCTAGTACCAGGTCTTTCTTGTCCTTGGCTGTCTACACACCAACAATGTCCAGTAGAACCGTGACACTAAAATACACAATATGTTTTTGGCGCATAAAGACCTTGAGGTCTGGGGACTGATCTGGTTGCATAGACGATACACAAAAGACATAATGCATCAAACTGTAAGAATGTACCTGTTGAGGAGTGTAGTGTCCGTTCGCATCACACTGGGGTACATAGGCTCCCGCGAGTTGATGACCCTCTGGACTGGTTGTCTGAATGCTTTCTCTGTGCTGCTCACAGTGACTTTTAGGACGTTCTAGAAAGTACATTGTAAAGTTATACTTCAATTAAAAGTAGAAGAAAGTCATCAGAGTGGAAAGACAAGGAAAGGTGAGTTTTGGCACCTGGTTTGTCGCAGTCAAAGGGTGTTGCGCCAGGAGGAGTTCTAGTACCAGGTCTTTCTTGTCCTTGGCTATCCACACACCAACAATGGCCAGTAGAACCGTGACACTAAAATACACAATATGTTTTTGGCGCATAAACATCTTGAGGTCTGGGGACTGATCTGGTTGCATCGACGATACACAAAAGACGTAATGCATCAAACTGTAAGAAAGTACCTGTCGAGGAGTGTAGTGTCCGTTAATATCACACTGGGGTACATAGGCTCCTGCGAGTTGATGACCCTCTGGACTGGTTGTCTGAACGCTTTCTCTGTGCTGCTCACAGTGGCTTTTAGGACGTTCTAAAAAGTACATCATTAAGTTATACTTCAATTAAAAATAAAAGAGAGTCAGCAGAGCGGAAAGACAAGGAAAGGTTAGCTTAGGCACCTGGTTTTTCACAGTCAAAAGGTGTTGCACCAGCTGCAGTTCTAGTACCGGATCTTTCCTGTCCTCGGCTGTCCACACACCAACAATGGCCACTAGAGCCGTGACACTAGAATATCCACTCAGTTTTAGTCGTTTAGAAGGATATACAAAAGACATAATACATCAAACAGTCGAAAAAAGTACCTGTTGAGGAGTGTAGTTTCCATTAGCCTCACACTGGGGTACATAGGCCCCCGCAAGTGGATGACCCTCTGGACTGGTTGTCTGAATACTGTCCCTCTGGTGCTCACATTGGCTTTTAGGACGTTCTAAAAATTGCATTGTAAAGTTATACTTCAATTAAAAGTAGAAGAGAATCATCAGAATGTAAATACAAGGAAAGGTGAGCTTTGGCACCTTGTTGGCCGCAGTCAAAGGGTGTTGCGCCAGGAGGAGTTCTAGTACCAGGTCTTTCTTGTCCTTGGCTGTCCACACACCAACAATGGCCACTAGACCCATGACACTAATACACACAATATGTTCTAGTCACACAGAAAGATATACAAAAGGGATAATGCGTCAAACTGTCGAGAAAGCACCTGTTGAGGAGTGTACTGTCCGTTAGCATCACAGTGGGGTACATAGGCTCCTACTAGTGGTTGACCATCTGGACTGGTGGTCTGAACTTTGTCCCTGTGGCGCTCACAGTGGCTTTTAGTACAGTCTGAAAATGACAGTATAAATTTATACTTGAATTAAAAATATGAGAACGTCATCAGAGTGTAATGACTCGTTAGTGTTAGACTTTGGCACCTGGTTTGTCACAGTTTATGGGTGTTGCACCAGGAGGAGTTCTAGTACCGGGTCTTTCTTGTCCTCGGGTGTCCACACACCAACAATGCCCGGTTGAGCCGTGACACTAAAATACACAATATGTTTTAGTCGCATAGAATGATATCCAGTATAAAAGACATAATGCATCAAATTGTGGAGGAAGTACCTGTTGAGGAGTGTAGTGTCCGTTAGCATCACACTGGGGTGCATAGGCTCCCGCTAGTTGATGACCCGCTGGACTGGTTGTCTGAATACTGTCCCTGAGGTGCTCACAGTGGCTTTTAGGACGTTCTAAAAATTACATTGTGAAGTTATATTTGAATTAAAAAAATACAGAAGCGAGTCATCAAAGTTTAAAGACAAGGGTGTGTTAAACTTTGGCACCTGGTTGGTCACAGTCAAAGGGTGTTGCACCAGCAGGAGTTCTAGTACCAGGTCGTTCTTGTCCTCGGGTGTCCACACACCAACAATGCCCAGTTGATCCATGACACTAAAATACACAATATGATTTAGTCGCAAAGAATGATACAGAAAAGACATAATGCATCAAACTGAAGGGAAAATACCTGTTGGGGAATGTACTGTCCGTTAGCATCACACTGAGGCACATAGGCTCCCGCTAGTTGATGACCATCTGGACTGGTTGTCTGAATACTGTCTCTGTGCAACTCACAGTGGCTTCTTGGAAGCTCTAGAGATTATATTGTAAAGTTATACTCGAATCAAAATTATCAGAGCGTCACCAGAATGTAAAGACAAGGAAAGGTGAGCTTTGGCACCTGGTTTGTCGCAGTCAAAGGGTGTTGCGCCAGGAGGAGTTCTAGTACCAGGTCTTTCTTGTCCTTGGCTGTCCACACACCAACAATGGCCAGTAGAACCGTGACACTAGAGGACCCAATCCGTTTTAGTCATATAGAATGATTTACAAAAGACATAATGCATCAAACTGTGGAGAATTTACTTGCTGAGGAATGTACTGTCCGTTAGCGTGACACTGGGGTACATAGGCTCCTGCCAGTGGATAACCTTCTGGACTGGTTGTGTGTATCATGTCTCTGTGCAACTCACAGTGGCTTCTTGGACGCTCTAGAGATTATATTGTAAAGTTATACTTGAGTTGAAAATACAGTGTTCCCTCGCTACTTCACGGCTCGATTATTGCAGACCCACCCCATCGCAGACTTTTACTTGTGACCAGAAATTGTATTGCAGTTTTACTTCGCCACTTTGGCACGTTTTCTTACTTTATTTTCCCCTTGTAAGACCAACCAGTCAAAATAAGTTAAACTTTGGCACCTGCTCTTTCACAGTCAAAGGGTGTTGCACCGGGAGGCGTTCTCGTTCCAGACCTTTCTTGTCCTTGGCTATCCACGCACCAACAATGTCCACTAGAACCGTGACACTAGAGCACCAAATTCGTTTTAGTCAGAATGATGACATAGAATTGACACAAGACCTTAAACCGTCCAGGATTGTACCTGCTGAGGAGTGTAATGTCCGTTAGCATCACACTGAGGTACAAAGGCTCCCACCGGTGCATAACCCTGTGGACCCTCGGTTTGTATACTGTCTCTGTGCAACTCACAGTGGCTTTTCGGACGCTCTAGAGATTATATTGCAAAGTTATACTTCAATAAGAGAGTCATCATAGAGTGTAAACACCAAGATTGTGAGTTTTAGTACCTGGTTTGGCACAGTCAACGGGTGTTGCACCAGGAGGTGTTCTAGTACCGGGTCTTTCTTGTCCTTTGTTGTCCACACACCAACAATGTCCACTCGAGCCATGACACTAAAACAAACAATACGCATTTTTTTATACAGTACGTTTGAGTCATATTGATGATATGCAAAAGATATAATAGCTCAAACCATCTAGAATTTACCTGCTGCGGAGTGTACTGTCCATTCGCTTCACACTGAGGTACAAAAGCTCCCAAAATGGGATAGCCTTCTGGACCGGTGGTCTGTACGCTGTCTCTGTGCTGCTCACAATGAGTTTTAAGACGTTCCGGGTCTTCTGTTGCATTGATTTAATTAACAATATAGGTTTGAGCCATACGATTAAAGTATAAAAAAGACATCAGTACTCTATTATAGTACTGTATACAGAGCATTGGGAAGGATTTGGCATTTGCACCTGGTTTGTCACAGTTAGTTGGTGTTGTACCAGGTAGAGTTCTGGTTCCCAGTCTTTCCTGTCCTTGGTTGTCCACACACCAACAATGTCCAGTCGAGCCGTGGCACTGAAATGAACAATAACAATTTAATAAAGCACATCATATACTAAGAAGCAATGTCCATCCATCCATCCATCCATCTTCTACCGCTTATCCGGGGCCGGGTCGCGGGGGCAGCAGCTTTAGCAGGGAAGCCCAGACTTCCCTCTCCCTAGCTACTTCTTCCAGCTCTCCCCGGGGGATACCGAGGCGTTCCCAGGCCAGCTGGGTGACATAGTCTCTCCAGCGTGTCCTGGGTCGTCCTCAGGGTCTCCTCCCGGTGGGACATGCCCGGAACACCTCACCAGGGAGGCGTTCAGGAGGCATCCGAATCAGATGCCCAAGCCAAGAAGCAATGTCTCCTCTACTAAATAATTTACCTGTAGTGGTGTGTAATGTCCACTGGAATCACATTGCGGTACAAAGGCTCCCACTATGGGATAACCCTCTGGACTGGTAGTCTGGACGCTGTCTCTGTGCTGCTCACATTGGCTTTTAGGTTGCTCTGTAAATGATAACGCAACGTTAGATATCTCATCGCAATATTAGTCAGTATGAAGTCATTCTAGCAACACTGAAAAATATTGAGCTTTGGCACCTGGTTTGTCACAGTCAACGGGTGTTGACCCAGCAGAAGTTCTAGTACCAGGTCTTTCTTGTCCTCGATTGTCCACACACCAACAATGCCCAGTTGAGCCATGACACTAAAATATACATTTGGTCTTAGTCGAACCAATATACAGTGGTACCTCTACTGACGAACGTCTCCACATACGAAATTTTCGAGTTAGGAAACGCCTCAACAGGAAAATATTGCCTCTACTTATGAAAGAAATTTCAAGTTCAAAATGTAAAAATACAGTATGGGCTGCTACTCGCAGCTCCGAGTTTCCTGAACGCAACATTCTTGGAGCTGCTCTGCCATTGGCTATTACCAAGCATCTTCCTAGCATCCCATTGGCTAAGCGGGACATCTAACGAATGTGTCTATGTGTTTAGATAGATAGATATGTGTCTAGGCAGCTTCCTCGTCATTCGCCCCTCGGGCCATGAGGCGCTCAGATAGTTTTACGTAAATGTGAATCACCCAGAAAAAGTGTTCACCAGTCGGGGGATCGCTCACTATGCTGATGTTTGCCTTGGACATTTTCGAAGGCTTGTTAAAAGCCGACAAAAGCAAATGTCCTTGGATCAATTCTTGACAAAACGGCAGGCAAAAACCAACAAAAGAGAACATGAACTAAAGAGAGAAAAAAAACAATGAGGACATCATTTTTATTCTTTACTCTATTTTTTGTTTTTTATATTATGCACAGCTCTCATTTATTGTGCAATAATCTAATTGTAACATGTATTTGTTGCGTATTTTGATGTATTGTTATGCTTTAGAAAACATTTCTGTCTGAATTATGGGGGGCTTCGAACGGATTAGCGCATTTACATGGAAAATGTGTCTCGATTTACAAAATTTTCCACTTAAGGAATTTCTTCCAGAACCAATTAATTTCGTAAGTAGAGGTATATAAAAGACAATGCATCGAGTCAGCACATATTTACCTGTTGTGGAGTATATTGTCCATTTGCATCACACTGAGGCACAAATGCCCCCACTACAGGAAAACCCTCGGGACTGGTGGTCTGCACGCTGTCTCTGTGACGCTCACAGTGGGTTTTGGAACGATCCGGTTCATCTGGTTGCAAAACACAGATTTAGATGTTGTTGTGTAAAACAAATGGAGTTTCCTGATCATTTTTGAAACAACTGTTTAAATCCCTGTAAAAGTAAAAAAATACCTGTTCATTTTGCTGCGTACTCAACTTTAGAGCTGGATAGAAACTAGATGCTGACAGTTATCCAATCACATGCATTTATTTATTGCAGTTATACTCTATCGCCTCTTTTTTCAAGGCGTTTTGAAGCACAGGTTCACGCGTCTTGAGGAATGACTTTGTTCTAAAGTCGGTGTTTAGTAAGGAACACCGACTGGCAGCCTCGTAGTAATGAAACAAGACATCTGTTGCAGTGATTGTTACACTGCCAAGAGCATTACAGTTTAACGACGTGCACTTTTTCTTCATTCACCTGGTTTATCACAGTCTGTGGGTGGTGCACCGGGACTTGTTCTGGTTCTGGGTCTTTCTTGTCCCTGGCTGTCCACACACCAACAATGCCCAGTAGAGCCGTGACACTGTGACACATGGGGGTTATTAAAATTCATGGAGATCAAACACCAAAGTGCTAGATGGAATCAAACGCTTCAAAAAAACACATCTCTGTAGTTAGCAGGTCATTCTCTTCTCCTGACCTGCAATGGCGTGTATTGGCCATTAGCATCACACTGAGGTACCAATGCCCCCACGAGTGGACTGGTAGTCTGGACGCTGTCTCTGTGCTGCTCACAGTGGGTTTTAGGACGGTTATCTGAGGACATTTAAAGAGTAGAAAGCGCAAGCAGTGTCACGACAACAAAACTTCCTGCACATCTACAACGGTGACAACGAATGAAAGGGCTTTCTGCTCAAAGTCTGTTTCGTACCAGGTCTCTCACAGTCGATGGGAGTTGTACCGGGTGGAGTTCTGGTGCCATGTCTTTCCTGTCCTTGGCTGTCGACACACCAACAATGTCCAGTAGAGCCGTGACACTGAAATAGCAAGATTTATAAACATATCACATGGTAAACACATGATGTCTCCAATGTAAAGAGTGCTTACCTGTTGAGGGGTGTACTGTCCGTTAGCGTCACACTGAGGTACAAAGGCTCCCACTATAGGATAACCCTCTGGACTGGTGGTCTGTACGCTGTCTCTGTGATGCTCACATTGGGTTTTAGGTTGTTGTGGTTGCTCTGGAGGGTTTTCGAGGCAAACAAAGCACGTGAACACAAACCGATCTCTTTGACAGCAAGACAAGGTGTTGAAATGATGTCCTGTCATTGATTTTTATTGCACGTGGTCCTCACCATGTCTGTCACAATCTGTCGGTGCCGTACCAGGAAGAGTCCTGGTTCCTGCTCTCTCTTGCCCCCGACTATCCGCACACCAACAATGACCGGTGGAGCCGTGGCACTGTGAATGAGTCAGTAACCTCCTGAGTTCCACTTTGAGTCAGTGGTCATCGATCCACTTTCTGGCTCTCGTCACCCACCTGCAGTGGTCTGTATCGTCCATCAGAGTCACATTGTGGGACAAAAACCCCAACGGGCAGTTGACCACCTTGCTCCAGCCCACCTTGTAGTCTGTCTCTGTGCTCCTCACACTGGCTTTTCGTACGGTCTGTCTGTCCTATAGACAAGTGGAGATGGTAATTAGGCACTTTTTTGCATGTTGTAATTCCACACAGTTGTGGGTGCTTCACTGTTCTCAGAAGACTTTCTCTATGATGCCGGAGTGTGTTTGGGGGAATTTGCAATTGTGAGAGAAGGCCTTGGCTCCTCATCTTTGTTCAAGTTCATCCCAACGTGGTTTGACTCATTGAGCTAAGACGTGTTCTTGATCTTGAATGCTCTGGAAGATCATATATTTGGGGGGTTTTACAGTGTCCATTTCCACAACCACAGGTGGAATAGCTGCCTATCAGACTGCCCTACGGAGGAGCAGGGTTGGTCTGTCCAGTGACTTGGTTCCACAGCTGGTAGTTTGACACCACTTCATCCAATATTGAGTGGAAGGATTGTATGAAGGTGTTCAACAAAGGAATCCCAGTTTTGTTGTTTTACATTCAAACCAGAAAAGGGTTGACTTAACGATTTAGCCCGTGTCCAACTTGATGTGCACAATTCCATTTTGCCATAACATTGATTTGAGAATATCCAAAGGGGAAAACTTTCGCTCACAATAAAGGTGTCAAAATGTCCTTATTTTCCACAAACGACTCCAGTTTGTGGCACGTTTGAAAACGTATCTGGCTGCAATTTTCTTGGATTTCATGACCTCAGTCGATACGTATGCTTCCACTGCACACTCAATGCATAGAGATGTCAGTTACTGTTGCAATCTGATCTTCGGCAGAAGTGCTATGGAAACCACCTTGGAAAAACTAAGTTTTCACCGGAGGCTCCAGTTCTTTCATCAATATTACTTTTACTTGACTTTTAAGGACAAATATATTTAGTTTATCGGTTTTCTAGCAAAATATACGTAGTTGCTGGGCGGTGCCAACAGTTTAACAGGAACATTTCTCATCATACAATTGGCAGGAATTTGGGGATTTCATTATCTCCGGTCCATACTGTCAAGAGATTCTAAAAATCCGAAGAATTCTCTGCACATAAGCATCAAGGCCGGGGAACCAACATTTTTAGTCAATAAACTTCAACCTTTCAGGCTGAACTGCATTAGAAAGACAACATCATTTTCGAAATGGGCTCAGGAACACTTGAGAAAATCATCTTCAATTAAACACAATTTGTTTAATTGTTCTACAGATGCAAAGCGAAAACCATATGATCAGCAACACCCAGAAAAGATGCAAGGTGGAAAAGTGCGTGCTGTGGTCTGACGAGTCCACGTTTCCAATTGTTTTTGGAAAAGTGATGTCCACCAGACCAAAGACAAAAAGGACCATCCGAACTGTAATCAGAACAAAGTTCAAATCCCAGCATTTTGTAGAAGAGGGCGCATCAGTAAATTTCGGCGGTTGGTCATTCCTCATTCGCCAGCGACTGGCCAATCCGTCATCATCACTACGTCTTTATTTCAGGCTGACCAAGTCCGTGTTTCCATCATTGCTAAATTACAGTGTGTCACTGATATTTTAGGGTAACCGCACAATTGTATTCATTCAGAAACACTTTGGACCACTTCATATAAAATGAATACATTCTTTTACTATGACTGCTTCCCTACAATTAGTACCCTCAGTTCCCAAATGCAAATTTTGTGTTTTCAAAAGGAATGCTCGAACACCGTGGGAAACATGCCCATGTGGTTTCGCAAATCACCGTATTCTGTTTTTATTTACATTTCACACAACGTCCCGGTGTCAAATGGAATTGGGGTTTGTATTTGTCGACATGTAAACACTGTAAATGCAGGGGAAAACCCCTACTCATGGCAAGATCACTGACCTTGTTGGGAGCAAAGGAAACCGTCTCCATAAAAACCATTCTGACACTGGCACTGGAAGGAGCCTAGGCTGTTGGTGCATCTCGCATCCATGTGGCATGGAGAGGACCTGCATTCATCCATGTCTGAAGACATACGGTCATAGATAAACAAACACTGTAACGTGTGCTAATGCATTGTAATATAAGTCAATTGGCTGAACATGCTGTAGATTTAATCAAGAGCTTTATTGTCTTTGTAGAATTCGCAGAGGAAATTCATCAAAAGTTCACACACACACACACACACACACACACACTTTCTCTCATTGGTCATCCTCTCTCCAGACAGACAGGCAGGCAGACAGACAGATAGCTCGATAGATCGATCTGTGTCATGTCTGCCGGTCTTCGACCCACCTAACATGTTGTGGATAAGAACACTCACCCACACATGTACGTCCGTCAAAGCCAAATTCATAGCCAGCCTGACAGCGGCAGCGATGGCTACCAGGTAAGTTGATGCACTGGGAATGAGCCCCACACGTAGACATGCCCTCTGCACACTCATCGATATCTAACCAAAGAGAGAGAGAGAGAGAGAGAGAGAAAAACATGTAAACTGAGAAAAACACCTGGAGCCAAGGCGGCATTCTTAGTACAGTACAAGACGATGTGATTATGTGGTCATGGAGAGACACTGGGGCCCATCCATGGGAACTGAGGCAGAGCCTGGGGCTTTCCTAGTGCTGTCAGCAGGAGACACGGAGATAATGCTGGGCTAATGACAGGCCACGGACAAGCTTAAAGCAATGGAAGTCCCTGTTAATTACATCATTAAATACAAGGGGGGGCAGGGGGGGGGGCAGACAAGGAGGAGGAAAAGAGGGAGTGATGATTCCTTCCATACACCATTGGATGGACAGATGTTGAAAACGCTGCTCCAGCGCCTTGAACTGTCAAAGTCTTTGTGCATGTTTAGTTCGCTGTGATGGGAAGTCAGGAAGGGCAAACACTTTGAGTGCACTTCAATAGTTTTTTTTTTAGGTAGACATTCTTTACTTGACTATTTATTTTTCTGGTGACTTTTCACTTGTTCTTCATACATTTAAAAAGAAGGTGCATAAAAGGTTTTTAGCGTTGTAAAAAACGCCTCCATCTAATCGAAAAAAACCCCGTAAACGTATCGGTTGTATTGCTCTAAGTTATCAGAAGCTAATTTGGCAATTTGGTTGAAGCAAAGCAACTTTTGACGTGAGCAAAATTATTGCAATACAGCGTTTTGATAGTGTGTCTCATACATGTGAGCGTGAGTACAATGTACGTGAGTTAATAAAGAAGTGAAACTATACCGCACGCAAATATGCTTTTTTTTCATTGCCCCAAGTTCAAAACATTTATTGTACATAACTAACAGAAGAATAATATTTGTACTTTAGTACATTTCAGAGTCTGCATTATTTTTTTTAACTTGAACTAAAATATTTCTACTGAGGTACACAGTGTGAATACTTGTGCCACCTCTGTTGATGTGAGCCACACACCATTTTCCATGAAGAAAAATAGATTGGGAGTGCCACAGGGGACTAGGTGAAGTACCTTGACAGTTGTGTCCATCCCCACTGTAACCAGTTCCACATCGGCACTGGAAAGCCTTGTCCTCCAGGGGGATGCACTGGGCAGTCGTGTCGCAATCATGGCTTCCATCATAGCAGGGGTTAACCAACTCTGGTCCTGTCAACCCCATTGAAGCAAAACAAGGGAAACAAATTGGTTTTACAGCAAAAACAAAACCGTGACCATTAAATGTGTTGCTTTCCTATTATTTTGAGAATGAATTGCAATGTTGAAAAGATTTAGGGTAGTGCTTATGGCACAAGGGAAATATCTGAAGTAACCAAAAACAGACATTTTTTTTCATCTTAGGACATGAGATAAAATATATTTGTTACATTCAAATTGACACCAATCGTATCACTGGAGAAAATGTAGTTTGACGTTGTATACAGTGGTGCCTCGAGATACAAGATCAATTCGTTTACTGACCACACTTGGGACTCAAATCCTCAAGCCCCATTGAAATTAATCAAGATGCCATTCACCCATTCCAGTCCCTACCCCGAAAAAAACATATTTATTATATACTTATTGATAAGACAAATACCACTCTATAATATCATACTTTTTTTTAAAAACATCCACGTAAAATATATTTAAATACAAGGTAAATAAAAACCTTTTTTGCTTCAATATTTGCTTCAATTCAATTGACCTTGTGGTAGTATAATAAAGTCAAAAGGATTTACAAGACATGGAGATGGTCTCAGCTCTGCAGTAAGCAGCATTAATTGAGATTATACGCTTGTGAGTATTGTTTCGTTATCTGTCTGCATGTGTTGCCCCCCCATTTGTGTTCAAATATCCGTTGCCTCAAGGGTTATAATATCTCAAGGCTGATGCTATTTGTTAGAGGCTTAATCCGAACAAAAGTTCATCACGTGACATCTTGAGCCAATCATATACCTTTTTGTTGTTTGTTTGTTTGTTTGTTTGTTTGTTAGCTAGCATTAAAAAAAAAAAAAGTTGATCAAACGTCGCACACAACAAGTGCAAAAGAGCCATCGATGAACAAAACTCGTATTTGGCAGAGGAGAGGATCCTCTAAAAGTGCTAAATTCCCAATGAGTTGACCTTTGGACTATTTAATGTTAAGTACTTTGAATGATTACAGCAACAAGGCTAAGTAAACACGTCAGACCAATTCCCACAAGATGGCTTTCTTTTAGGAAGTAACTTGCTTCGTATTCTCAATAATCAGCACATGGTTGAAATTAGACACACCAAGATGACACACACACACACGCACACACACACTCACACTCACACACACACACAGTATGATGAGTGAGCAGATGTGTGTGAAAGGTTTCCACCACCATGACCGCACATTGACCATGTGTTACAACATGAAATGTTTTGTATGTCTGAACTACCGATTGGCACACTAGTTGACCATTACAAGTCACAAGGATAGCTTCACTCTATTTTGTTTACCCAAAGCGGCGAGATCTGGTCACTGAGCTAAAATGCTGAGCAAAAGCATTGTCGGACTTTCTGTATCCCATCTTAGTCCAATTTACTTGTGTAAATGGATGTCATGTGCTGCTAGTACGCTGATCAAATCAAAGCAAAATCTGATTGGATGCTGACTCAGTGGTGAGGTCGCACTGCCGGTGTTTTTTTTTTTCTTCTTCCACGAAAAGCTCACTATTTCAGAACCAATAAGAAAAAAACAAGAGCTTAAGTTTCCCCAAACAAGCTCAAGAAGAAGAAAATACTGTACGGTTTTTTTGATCAACTACAGCAGTGCTTTACAAACTTTTTACTGAAGTCCCACCAAATAAAATGTGGCCCTTTAGGTGCCACCATCATCATAAGCAACTTAAAAAAAAATAGTAGAGTAGACCAAAGTTGTGGTGGAGTGAGTCAGAAGTGGATGGCATACAGAGAGAAAATCCCTTGCACACAGACAATGACGTTTAGTCCAGATTGCTTCCATCTCCTGAGGCCAGAGCGTCATGCTTGCTTCTAATCAAGGCACGTCTCAAACGTAGTCATGAGACGGTGACGAGAATATCGACCGACACAAAAAAGGAGGGTGGATCGTAAAAAGACCCTGTCAAGGGAATTTTTGTTTCTAAATATGCTATACTGTACACGTCTGAAAATGATTGCTGGGAAAAAAAAGCGCATAATACTGAACTTTGGCGACATAGTAAACTGTTTTTCAATGTTTCTGATACAGTCAAACCTCGGTTTTCGAACGTCTCGGTTCTCGTACAATTCGGTTTTCGAACTAAAATTTCGAGTTTTTTTATACCTCGGATGACAAACAAATTACGGTTCTCGAACTAACTGAGCGCACTTGAATGCGTCATTTCACTCCTCTCGGCTTCGAAGCGAAGCCAAGAGGAGTGAAGTGACGCTACCTCGTGTAGCGACGCTCCCTCGTGTAGCGACGCTACACAGGAAGTGACGCTACGGTAGCGTCCATTGTGAGCAGACGTTTTTGTATTGTTCAATAGATTTTTTTTTAAAACAGACGTGTTTGGTGAGAACTACGTAATATCGGACTGTTATTTTTGCATCGTGCCTGATGACAGCTGGGATAGGCGCACGCCCCACGACAAATAGAGAGAGAGAGAGATGTTCCTTCAATTTTTATGTTACTATGTTAATGTTAAAATTGGTGAAAATAAAACATATTACAGTTTGTTTGTACAGTATTTTACATATTACCTGCTCTCCTATTACATGTTTACAGTTTATGGTGTGAAATTGTAGTGTGAACTTGTAAAAAAAAAAGTGGCTTAAAAAAGTTGTTTTCTTGACTTGGAACGGATTAAACATTTTTGCATTGATTCCAATGGGAAACATGGTTTCGATTTTCGAACAATTCGGTTTTCGAACAGTGTTCTGAAACAGATTAAGTACGAATACCGAGGTTTGACTGTATTTTTTTAATAATTTTTTTAGGCGTGGCTAAAACAGTGCCTCGGGTCGCATTTGGAAGTTACAACACAAGTCTTCCCCCTCCCACATTATATCAGAACTTGAGCAACTTTTTTTTCAGTGGTTATCTGGCGCAATTACAAGTTACTTAGTTACCAGCACTCGGCTTTTGCTTTGTGAGCTTGCAGCTGGCTAACGCTAAGGCCTCACGACGACCCGCTGTTTTTTTTTTTCTAGCCCCTGGAGACTTGAAGATGATGTATTTTCACAGCTGAATCCTGTAGTGACGTGTGTGGATAAGAAAGAAGCTAGACAAAGGAGCATCCTTTTTTTTTCAGCAGGGCGTGGTTTCAGCGGACACGCCCACAGCGCTGGAGAGCTGACACAATGGCTTCATTTTTTATGATCATAAAGCCTCATTTGATCCACTGGACATTTATTTTCCACTCGACAGACACTTTAAAGTCATCGAGAGAGTGCGGACAGGAGAGTGGTGCACCTCCAAAGGTGAGCTTCCTTCTTCCAATCCACACTCAATCACAGCATGGGGTCATAGGTGAGAGTTAGAACCGCATCAACAAGATGGCCATTAGACATGAAGTCGACGTGAAGAACTTTCCCATTCATAATCTCAAGTATGAGGGTGTAGTGATCCAGAGGACAATTGTTTGGCCTTGGAGGAGGCCTGTGCTCTATTGAGTGGCATTCATGTCAAGTCAGTGATTCTCATGACATCACAGGGAAGCTATTCTGCCCGGCAACCCGCCCCCCCCCCCCCGTCCTTAAAATCTGTCACTGGATAGGGTATTATTTCCCAGAGCGTGTGAGACCCTTCCATGCACATGTGAGCGCCTATACACACACACACACACACACACACACACACACACACACACACACACACACACACACACACACACACACACACACACACACACACACACGTACACAAAGCACAAAGCACTTAGCCCATGTTTACAAAACCCCTGATCCCCAAAAGCTCTTCCAGCTGTGCTCTGGGTGTCTAAGCGTGTTTGTGTGCGGGTGTGCACGTGTGCGTGTGCATGTGTGTGCTTCTTCTTTAACCTTTACAATCAATGTAACATCAAAATGACAGCGACTTGGTGCTCTCTTCATCTTTTGGAAGTCTTTTTTTTTTTTTTAAAGATGAGGTCGGCCTGGCTGAAAGAACACTGTGTTGTCGAGAAAAGAACGTGAGATATTGTTGCAACATTTGAGTCCATTAGTGTGACTGTTGGCGGGGGTTTTCAGCTGCAGATGAGTAAGGATTGAAGGGACGTGGCTCTTGCCAGTTCAACAGGCAATATAAATGGAGACAAGTCATATTTGTGTGGCCGCAATGACAGACAAAACCAGGAACTAATCCTAACCCGAGCCTTATCTTAACCACTAACTCGAATCATAACAGGAGACACGAAATCTAATTAGCAATGTGACAAGTCGCGGTCATCTTTGTGGAATAAAAAAAAAAAACATGGAACGAGCACTTGAAATGCTTCTAAAATCCTCCCTCACAAATAAATCGACCAAAAAACAATTGAGTGCTCAAATGCATGACCTCTTCTCCTGCCCACACTGCTCTTCTCCCTATTTGTGCTCGTACCTTATGAGTGTACTGATTTGTTTACAGCTGTTGAACTGTCAACCAAGGTAGCATTGATAGCAGGTTGAAGTTGCCATTGCAACCAGATGGAGCATTTATTTTTAGACAGACTGTCATTTTGGGGAAATTTTTTCATGTTAACCCTCATGCAGTATATTTAAGCGGCTGCATGAAGGGTATTACGTCCCAAAAATGTCCCTCTTCCAATGTGCAACATCTTTTTTCACTTTTAATTTTTTTTCACTTTCAACCCCTCAAAATGTTCAGTGGGAATTGGCCAAGACATAGATATACATCCTATGCAAACTTTCAGCTTTGTGGAGTTATTTTTCACTGTTTTGTCTGTGGTGTCCATTTGTCCAACAGTCCAAAATCGTCCAAAGTGTCCGAAATGTCCAATTTTGGGATAATTACTGCATGAGGGTTAAGAATCAAAACTAATTACAAAAACCAATCACAAACTCAAACTATTAGCGATAGGCACTAACTCTAATTACTAGCTCGAACCACCAGCCGAAGCTATTTACGCTAACCAACCAACCAAAAGTAATTCAAATAAAAAGCAGCCAACTCAAAATTCGTTAAAAAAAAAAAAAAAGTCAAACCTCGGTTTTCGAACATCTCAGTTCTCAACCAATTCGGTTTTCGACCAAATATTTTGAGTTTTTTATGCCTCAGACGACGAACAAATTTCGGTTCTCGAACAAACTGAGCGCACTTCAATGCACCATTTGACTCCTCTCGCCTTCCTTACACGAGGAAGTGACGCTTCCTCGTGTTGCTTTCCATTGTGAGCAGACGTGTTCAGTAAACATTTTTATTTTAAAAAGAGCGTGGTTTCGGTTTTCGAACAATTTCGGTTTTCGAACAGCCTTCTGGAACGGATTATGGATGAAAACCGAGGTTTTTTTAATTGAATTGAATTGAATTGAATACAACTTTATTGTCAAATGTGCTGTACGTATGTGTAACATACAGCACAGATGAAATTTCTTCCCCCTCAACATAAAACAAGAGGAGCCGCTGCGGGTGTCCGCGCCGCCATCAAAAGAAGTTTGACTGTACAACCTTATAATTCGTCAGTCTTGTGTCCACTAACCTCCGACTGGGCTGATCTTGTTGGTGATGGCGTATCTCAGGATCCGCTCCTCCTTCACGTACATCACAAACACTCTCTCCATGGTGATCTGCTGGGTCTCGAGAGGCGGAACCCGGCTGTCGTGTCGACAGTCACGGTAGGTGATGTTCTGTTTTAGCTGGAACGAGAAGGACTCAGATCCTCCATCCGGCGAGACCACGGTAAACTCCCTCACGGAGTTGGAGGTGGCAACTGGAAACAAACACGACGGGTGCTTGTATAAGCAAATGGAAACACCGTAGTGTCGGGCGACTTGAGTGTTACCTGAAGGGTAGTAATGGTACGTCTCCTTAAACGGATCCATCGTTACTTCAGCAGCAGGAGGTAGAAAAGGTACACTGCCGCTGAGCACAGTGTCCACCGTGAAATGGTTGTTCTCGTCGAGGCCTCGCCCTGTCTGACTGATTAGCAGCCGCTGGTTGCCGGGGTAGAAGACAAGTTCGGCGTGTCGAGTGAACTCAGCCCCTGACAACGACAAATATTTTCAATACTGATCAGTTCTTTTTTTCGTTAATCATCTTTAAAGTCTCAAACGTTTCTCTGTTGTCTGTAAAGAAATAGGCACACCTGTTGTTTTGAATCCTGCTTGGCTGTTGGGCAGCTCCAGAGCAAACAGCCATCCAAACAGCTCTCCGATTGGCGCAGCCGGCATCAAGGCCCAACCCACTGGCTCAGGGATCTAACCAATCAGGTCAAGGCCAGGCAGAGAACCCGGAAGATGAAATGTGAAAAATGCATGAGATAGTATGTACAGTCGAACCACGGTTTTTGAACGTCTCGGTTCTCGTCCAATTCGGTTTTCGACCAAGAATTTCGAGTGTTTTTATGCCTCGGATGACGAACAAATTTCGGTTCTCGAACAAACTGAGCGCACTTGAATGCACCGTTTGACTCCTCTCGCCTCCCTTACACGAGGAAGTGACGCTTTCATTGTGAGCAGACGTGTTCAGTCAACATTTTTATTTTAAAAAGGGCGTGGTTTTGGTTTTCGAACAATTTCGGTTTTCGAACAGCCTTCCGGAACGGATTATGGACGAAAACCGAGGTTTGACCGTATGATTTTTCGTTGGATTTCAAGTGGTATGAAACACATTTGGGAAGCGCTGCTACCTCACTGACGGCTGTGTAAGCCCTCCCATCTCCCACCACGATGTAAGCATGCAGGTCGATGTTGTTCAGCTCCACAGGAGTTAAACCCACGGTTACTGTCCCACTCAGCTTGCCACTGACGCGCTGGGGGGCCGCTGAAAAAAAAAAAAAATGGCTCATCATGCTCACTGTGTTTCACTGAATTCAAAAATATGACAAGAGCATAGCGGGAGCTGACAACAAACCTTCCGGCAAGCAATGGCGGCCATTTCCGTAAAAGCCCGGTTGACAGTGACAGCAGAAACCCGTCGCGTAATCAGAGCAAAAGGCATTCTGAGAGCACTGCTGCTGGAACCTGTGAAAAACACAAATCCGTGACTCATAATATTAACAGACAGAGAATACTGCGCAATAATATATGCTTTAGAAGCGAAAGCATACCTCGCACATGTTTCCTTATTCTCAGTGGTGTAGTGAATCACTGCAAAACAGGAAAAAAAAAAACCTCTAAAGATTTTGAAGCGATGTGTGACAAGTGTTTGACTTTATGGTCAATATAAAGTATACTGTCGACAGAAAGGAGGTTGGGAAAACATTCCTGAAACACACACACACACACACACGCACACACACACATTTAGGCATGTGTGCATGAATACTGTACATACAGTATGAAACACTTGGACACAGAACAGCTGTTGCAATGCTGCATCATCATCTCATAGGCATGTAAAATGCTTCAATACTTGTTTGAAAAGTCAAGGATTTAGTTGCTCTCTGCCGATCTGTAAGCGCCACCTCCTTCCCCCAAGTAGAAAGGAAAAAACAAAGACCAGTTTTGTTGCGAGCTTGGTGAAACAGACGGTTACTTGATGACCAGGCTAACTCAGGTGTGCTAGCTTACGCGGGGTAAGCTAGCACACCTGAGTTAGCCAACATGAAGCTCTTTACCAACTGAATACCGCTGAAGCAGACTTGTTTAAAATGTAAAATTCAAAATAAATTTGTAATCTAACGTGAAAAAAAAGCTTCCAATACTTTTTACTGCGATTGGCTGGCAAAAGGTTCGGGGTGTCCCCCGGCCTACTGCCCCAAGACAGCTGGGATAGGCTCCAGCACCCCCTGCGACCCTTGTGAGGATAAAGCGGATCAGACATAGATATTTCACTTATCCATATGCAAGTAATGCATAAGGAGGATTGTCAGCTTCGTGCAACAACTTTTTTCACTTTTAATTTTTTTTCACTTTCAACCCTCAAAATGAGTTTGGCCATTTTCCAATCACTGCTTTGTCTGTGGTGTCCATTTGTCCAACAGTCCAAAATCGTCCGAAGTGTCCGAAATGTCCAATTTTGGGATAATTACTGCATGGGGGTTAAGGTGACTTTTAATTCAAGTTATTTTCTGTGCTTATTTTGACCCAAATATTGGCTTCAGGTACTCTATAAGACTGATAAAGACACAACGATCTTTGGAAAAAAAGCACAGAAAATAACCTAAAGCCATAATGATTTGAATATCTCCATTTGTCATTTGTGAAGTAGCTTTAGCAGGGGCATCAAACCGACTTGCACGATGCAAGGGGAAAAAAATGTGTGTTGCTGGATTCAAATATAAATACTTAGAGGACTTCCATCCATCCATCCATTTTCTAATGCGCTTCATCCTCATAAAGGTCGCAGGCATGCTGGAGTCGATCCCATCTGTCTTCGGCAGGGGGTACCCCCGGAATTAGTTGCCAGACAATCGCAGGGCACACTTAGGACACAAACAACCATTCGCACTCACAATCACACCTCAGGGAGAATTTGCAGTGTTCCATTGACCTGCCTTGAATATTTTTGGAATTTGGGAGGAAACCGGTGTACCCGGACAAAACCCACGCAGCCACGAGGAGAACATGCAAACTCTACACAGGAAGGCCGAAGCCCGAATCGAACCCTGCACCTCTGCACTGTGACGCCACCGTGCCAACCAGTCGACCACCTGGCCGCCCTTTGTAGGACTTATTAAGGAAAATGTTATCGCCAAATCAAGAACAAAGTAGGACAGGCAACAAACAAGAACTTGTTAAAATCCAAAATACATTGGAAATAACCTTTCATTTCAAACCCAGAAAAATGACATTTTGCGGAGAGTCCAATTTAACTGTGAAGAGAAAAATAATTTATGTCAAGAAACATTAAAACAGCCCCCCCCCCCCCCCCCACTCACACACACACACACACACACACCGGGTAGTTGCACAACAGCCATATTGTAGGGCAGCTGCTGAGGGTGAGGTATGGTTTCCCCCACTTCCTGTCAGCCATCCTCCCGTTCATACATTTAGGACTAAGTATGCCATAAATATACATTTCTGCGAAGGTGTCTTACCTCCTGTGTCAAAGTCAACATCTTCGTCCACACTGACCACGTGACCTCCAGAGGACAGGGGTGGTTCATTTCTGTGAGGGGGATACAAATGTCCCACCTCCACGGGAATCTATAAGAGTAAAAACAAGCGTTTTAAACTTTAGATGAAAAGTAATGTGACTGAGTGCCAATGTCATGTACAGTCAAACCTCAGTTTTCGAACGTCTCGGTTCTGAACCAATTCGGTTTTCGGACCAAAAATTTAGAGTTTTTCATGCCTCGGATGGCGAACAAATTTCGGTTCTCGAACAAACTGAGCGCACTTGAATGCACCATTTGACTCCTCTCGCCTTCCTTACGCGAGGAAATTACGCTTCCTTGGATGGACGAGGAAGTGACGCTTCCTCATGTTGCTTTCCATTGTGAGCAGACATGTTCAGTGAACATTTTTATTTTAAAAAGAGCGTGGTTTCGGTTTTCGAACAATTTCGGTTTTCGAACAGCCTTCTGGAACGGATTATGGACAAAAACCGAGGTTTGACTGTATTATGATTCCATGATGGCTGATATGCTGAAGGGGTGGAAATTCCAAGTTTTTACAACACCCTGCAAATCTTCCACGGATCGAGCTAAAGCATCTACACACATAGACAGTGAGGTCCCTCTTGGCCAATCGGAGGCCAGGATGATGCTCGGTAAGCCAATGGTAGAGCAGCTATGAGGAAACTTGCAACCGTGACCGAAATAAACACCGTTCACTATGTAAACCAGTGTGGTGGTTGCTGTTGCCGCTACCAAATGAAGCAATAGAGGTCGCTGTTGAATTATACTTCGTTGTAGTGAATGTCTTTGCGAGGCAGGAGCAGAGAAAATGATTTCGTATAACGCAACAGGGGTTTTTTCGTCGTATGGGGGGCAGGAGAATGGGAATGTTGTTAATGCATGAAGATTTTTTCACATTAGGGGGTATTTTCGCCCATGTAGGTTTCGTTCTAGAGGAGTTTCACTGTAGTGTATAGCTTGTATAATAGTGGAAATTTACTGACTCCTTACAACAACTAAACACACAGCCATTAATGTCTCAACTAAAAAGTGAACAATTCCAAATTGGGCTAAACGAGCCATTTTCCACCCGTCCCATAAGGTATGAATGTGGTTGAAAAGAGTGTAAAGTTCGTACTGTACGTTAATATGCATGAAATTGACTGCACATACGTTTTATCTTCATTCCCCATTACCAAACTCTTCTGTTCAAGATATTTGAGATTTTTGAGCCCAAGTGGCAACAAAATGAATGATTCCAGGTTTACCTGCGGTCGCTGCTCTTGGGACCACTGAGCGCCTCCATCTGGGACGGCCTCTTGAGGAGGCGGCGGCGGCACATACTGCCGCTCCGCTGCCTCTGAACCGTGCCTGGGTTCAGAGGTCAAAGGTAAATCTTCACCGCCATGCGACACCTCAGACGCTGACAAAGGGAGGTCAGAGCTTCGCGGCTGGAGAGTTTCATCGGCGACCGCTGGGCGGAATTCCAGATCTTCACCTGTCAGGGGGAAATCACCGTCCTCCTCTTGATGAGCGGGCTCAAAGTTGCTGTTGTCTTCGTATTCTTCAAAGTCATTGTACTCGGGGGTAGTGGCGCCCTGGGAGGAACAACCACCGAGAAATCACGGCGAGCAGAGGCATCATGCGTGAAATCCCGCACGACGTTTGATTCAAAGACCCCGTGAAGTGAATTCAGACAATTGTGTTGATATGCGTCTCGATTTCATGTGGTGCGATATGATCCAAGGAGTTTCGATTCCATTTTGGTTCAATTCTAGTGGTTTTGCGATTTTGTTTGATTTGATTTGAGATGGTTCGGCCCAGTTCGAGAAGGTATGATCCAATAGCGTTTCGGGCTGAAAGCAGAATCATTTTTACAATATGAACTCACTTTTCAGTACTTTAAATGGCGTATTTGTTTCAAAGAGATTTATCACGAATGAAGGAGAACTGTATTTGTCGCATTTGTCATGTTTATTAACAAGTAACAAAACGTAAAAGCTCTACAAAGCCCAAACTATTCGAGTTATTTAAATATCCAGAAACAAGAAATAATTAGCGACCAATTTATACCGATTTATAACTCTTTGACTGGTTCAGATTATATTGAGATGATTCATTAGTTCGTGTACGGTATACCGATGCCCTCACAACTTTTAAATCACAATTTATTTGCGTTTCAAATCCGTTCGTGTGACCACCACTGTGTGTTGTACCCTCATTCTTCCCAATTTTGGTGGGCATTGGCGGTAGCGACTTTGAGTGGTTTAAGTCCGATTTAGCTGACAGAACCTTTTGTGTTAGCCTTGGTTGCTCTGAGTCACGAACTGCCCCGCTGTCATGTGGTGTTCCACAGAGCTCAATTCTGGGGCCTCTGCTGTTCTCACTGTATCTGTTTCCATTGAGTTTCATCTTGAGGAAATATAGTATTTCCTTCCACTGCTATGCGGATGACTGACAGATCTACTCTATGTCCCACTGAGCAAAAAAGATGTTTCCTCACTGAGGCTACTTTTATTCTGTCTAGAGGAGACCAGGACCTGCATGGCACTAAATTTCTTGAATTTCAATGGAAAGAAGACACAAGTTATGGTGTTTGGTCCCATTGGCCCTTGTACATCCCATCCTGCGGACTTGGGAACCCTGGCTCCTTATCTGAGGCCCACAGTCTTGAACTTGGGTCTTAAACTGGACAGTGATTTTAAATTGCACCAGCTTCTTTCATCTTAGGCAGTTTGCTAATGTCATACAGTCATTCATGCCTTTGTCACATGCGGGCAGGATTACTGTAATGCACTTAACTTTGGAGTCAGCCAATCCGCCATGAAGCGTCTCCAGTTGGTCCAGAATGCTGCCGCTCGCATTGTGACTGGTACGCTTAAGAGGGAGCGCATAACTCCTACTCTGGCATCCCTTCACTGGCTCCCTATACAATTTAGAGTTCTTCTGAAGATCTTATTATTTGTTTTCAAATCTTGAAATGCAAATGAACATCTGTTCTCAATCGCCTTACCCGGATAAATAATGGTTTAAAAGAAATAAAACATACAAATGCCTAAGAAAATGTGTGGTGTTTGATTGACAGCTGGAAGCGTTCAGAGCGGACACATCGGTTTGATTTCTCATGATTTTAGAAGCCTTGTTTTATAAACGGGTACTTTTGCCGACTCTTTTCAGTTATTCAAATTTGACAGGGTCGCTCTATTATGCGGTGTGTGAAATTTAGAAGGCAGACTTATTCGAATTTTAAGAGACTATTAAAAATAAAAATAAAAATAAAAATCGAGAGGGGAATTACCAGAGTCTGGTCATGTTCTCTTGGGAGAGGGGTAGCAAGGATGCCACCAATCGATGCAGGGACAATGTTGTCAAAAGAATAGCGGTTCCCAGTGTGGAAAAGCCAAAGGCCTGGAATTCCAGTGTTCCCAACCCTTGAATGGGGGGTGAAAGAAATACAGCCACTTGAGCAATGCCATGAATATTGTCCTTGAAGTAACACTTGTCGCTTAAGCCCCGATCCGCAATAAAGTAGACACGTCTTCTTTTCAAGGACACCATTGTTAGGATGGGTACAAAGGGTCAACAACAGTTTAACACGCACGAGAGCACATCGAGTTCTCGAGAGACAATGGTCAAAGCCATTCGTGTGGGTTGCCAGCAAATGTGGACGATTACCGTACGTCTTTACGAGTCCCGAGACATCATCGTTTCACGGTAAAATAAAAAACAACTGCCTTGCTCACTTAGCAGTCTAACGAGGCAATATGAACATCTGGAAAGAGAACAGAGAAGAGTGACGGCCACTTTTGGTTTGTGCCTCACTATCTCTGTTCCGAGTTCATTGCAAAGATGTTTGATGGATTTGAGGTCAAGGCTCAGGTCAGACTCCTCCACGCCAAAGTCATCCGAGTAAAATTTAATGGACCCGGGGCCCGTAATACTCTTGAAAGAAAAAGGGGGCAGCCTGAAAGGTGGGGGTGTCGATGCTACACCACTGCTACAAGAACTACGACAAATAATAAGGAATTTGCTTGATATGATATCCAGATCGGTATTCAATGCCAAGGATATTATTTATACAGTCAAACCTCGGTTTCGAACGTCTCAGTTCTCGTCCAATTCAGTTTTTGACCAAAAATTTCGATTTTTGGTCAAAAACCGAGGTTTGACTTTATTCTGAACAGCCATTTGAACCTAACGCTAACTTTATTTTTAGTGTAATTCCTCTGTCGGCCACTCGAGGGCAGCACACTAGCAAAAGTGTGTAAAGAAGCAATATTTTACTGCAGTACAGTCAAACCTCGGTTTTCGAACGTCTCAGTTCTCGTCTAATTCAGTTTTTGACCAAAAATTTCGATTTTTTTATGCCTCGGATGACAAAAATTTCGGTTCTCGAAGAAACTGAGCGCACTTCAATGCACCATTTGACTCCTCTCCCCTTCCTTACACGAGGAAGTGACGCTTCCTCGGGTCGACAAGGAAGTGACGCTTCCTCGTGTTGCTTTCCATTGTGAGTAGAAGCGTTCAATAAACATTTAGATTTAAAAAAGAGCGTGGTTTCAGTTTTCGAACAATTCTGCTTTCGAACAGCCTTCTGGGACGGATTATGGACGAAAACCGAGGTTTGACTGTATATTTATAAAAATATATATATATATATATTTTTTTTTACGATTCCAGGAAATCAGCCCCATGTACATTTTTATATACATTTTTTACCTTTTTTTCCCCACCTTACAGCGTTAAGAAGGGTCTAAAAATGTCTGACACCAAATGACTTTGATTGATTGGCTTCAGTGGGTTTGACAAATTCAAACTGAAGGCGCTCGCCGCCTTCCCGTTTGTCGTTCTGTTCTCGGTATACAAGAGACACGTGTATGACTGGCAACAAAAGCTGTCAAGCGTCACGGTTTTGTACTAACTGGGTGAGACGTTTGATACTCTGTTCATCGCTGGTCACACTGTAGTAAGGTCCCTCGGTTCGGGAAAAATAGAAATAGGTGACTTCTCCTCTGCTGAATCCAACTCGGGCGGCCAGCTCGATCGCCACTTTAAAGGACTCCTGCATGGGAAAGGAAAAGCAACAATACAAAAGTTGTCCGGACAGGCGAGGTTATATTTTCACTGGTGTGTGGGACGCTAAGCTATGATGCTAAGCATCTGCATGCGGGAGTGTTCAAGGAAAACAAGCACCTCCTTGTTTCTGCTCAGTTTACCTTGGGCCTCGTCCCAAAGAAGTTCAGGCCACCCTCGGGGTAGAGGAAGAGAGCGTACGAGTCGCTTTCGTCGTAACCAATCACTGCCTGGAAGGTGTTGACCTGGAGGAGGGAGGAAGTTTGCACTTCAAAAACTAAAACGGCCAGCTCAAATACTTCCAAGCGAGAACATAAGAAAGGAAACGTTTTTTGGCACAGAGAGGACTTAGAGGTCAGGAAAGCTCCCATTCAAGGGAGATGCCGATACGCAACAAGGAAATCACGTTTTCAAATAGCAAAAGCAGAAAATGGCCGGCTAAGAAATTCCGTTGTGCACCTGTCGATGACCAAAACTCGTTCATCGTATTCCCTGAAAGCACTAAATTTGAAATCAAGGCGCTTGTCAGTCTTTTCGCTGTCGTCAAATTACGAGTAACCAACTATTGTCCAGACCTTCCCACGGCGCACATACTTGAAGCGCTGTTACTCCATGTGATTGTCATCTGCGCACACACACAAACACAGGCGCGCACACACACAATTCCCAAGCGAACGAGGAGCACAGCTGTCTTCCTGTGTGTGCGGATATCTTTCATGGTGAGGTTAAAGACGCAGGACTCGCACGTCTTCGTCACCTATAGCCAAGGAAAGCACACATGTGCGTTCCTCCTAATTGTTTACGGCGACATCTTTAAACCATCTTCTTTGTTCTTTCTTGTAGCCTCCGGGGCTTGTTTTAATTAGCGCGTCTGCTCTGGGAGGATGCGCGGTGTCTATATGAAATCTGTTTTTGCTTGGTCTTTTAGACAGTGACGTTTGTGTCATGTTGAAGAGGGAGACACTGTGGATATACAGTCAAACCTCGGTTTTCGAACGTTTCGGTTCTCGTACAATTCGGTTTTCGAACAAAAATTTCGAGTTTTTTATGCCTCGGATGACGAACAAATTTCGGTTCTCGAACTAACTGAGCGCACTTGAGTGTGTCACTTCACTCCTCTCGGCTTTGCTTCCTCGTGTAGCCGAAATGGCCTGCCTACTGCACGATGGCTGGGATAGGCGCACGCCCCACGACAGATAGCGAGAGAGAGAGAGATGTTATGTTACTATGTTAATGTTAAAATTGGTGAAAATAAAACATATAACAGTTTGTTTGTACAGTATTTTACCTGCTCTCTTATTACTTATGTGTGTATTTTGTGTACAGTTTATGGTGTGAAACTGTAAAAAAAAAAGTGGTTTAAAAAAGTTGTTTTCTTGACTTGGAACGGATTAAATTCTTTTACATAGATTCCAATGGGAAACATGGTTTCGGTTTTAGAACAATTCGGTTTTCGAACAGTCTTCTGGAACGGATTATGTACGAAAACCGAGGTTTGACTGTATATTAAAAAAACGTCAACATATCCCTGTTCAAATGCCAGGCAAAGTATCAAACTGAACTGAAAGGATGTGCTTGCGATCCCGATTATAACTGGCTTAGGGCTGTATGTGTTTCGAAGTGACCGATCACTTTCAAACTTATGTTAATGGCTGTCAGCACACACCTACCACTATTTAAAGTGCCTTTGACGTACCCCATAAACATTTCAGATGTTCTAGAAGGCTTTTCCAGATATGGTTTGTTTTGTTTTCCCATGGAGAACCCAGTTTATTGCTATTTCAAAAGCCGTAAAATTCCCGCCACCTCGGTTAAGGCCCCAGGTCCTGTGGAGAAATAACAGCCCAAAAGCATGATGGCAAGACTTGGGAGTTGGATTTTACTGAGCACAAACATGCACACCCGCCCCCAAGCCAATTTGCACTGAGTGTCCCTTTGTGTGGGTGTGCGTTTGACACACAGGCCAAAGACATCTAAGACAGCCTCCCCCACACCCCCAACACCGAAAAAAAAACAAAGGCTTTCTTTCCTCACCTTTTCATTACAAGCATGAGTGTAGATGTGTGCACACAGTCACACACACACACACACACACACATAATGACCTCGTAAGTTTCGTAAAGAGACATCAAAGTCACACTGACCTGCAAAAACAACACAAAATCATCTTATGCCTGCAAAGCCAGCTGTGTACCGAAACTGATTATTTTCTTTTTGGGGGAGGGGGTTCAATTTATTAGTCGTAATGTTTGTAGCAGTCGTAGCTGTCGTGGCACCCATGGGCGATGTGGATGTTGTGTTGTGTGTGGGACATCTCAAACTTTATTTCTGGTATAGCCAGCAGGTCGCTAAAAACCGGACAGCAGGCCGTGAGAGGCCCATGGGCCGGACTTTGGGAATCCCCTGATTTCGATGAATCAACAAACAGTTTTGAAAACTTCCACTATGAGATTTTTTTTTTTTTTTAAACCTTCATTGTTTTGTTTTTTTTCATTCAACATCAAACACATAAATGATCCCCCAAAAAAATGTGTCATCTGTTTTCATTTAAAAGAGTATTGCATCAAGCACCCCTTTAGCAAGCGAGTTTACGCAATGACTCAACTGATTTCGTATGACCCGACGCTGACCTGCGGACAGTCACTTGGGAGCAAGATTGCTGCTTGTTTCTCCTCGAGTACAGATAACTTGCTGGACACATGGTCCCTTCACAAAAACACAATCAATTATCTTTTGGCTAAGATCAAATGAAGACATTTCCAAACATCTGATTTTACTTTGCAAGACAATGATCAACCCGGTAGCTAAATCACTTTCAAAAAGGTTGCCGATGACAACGTCAATCCCTCTCGTGTGATATTGCTTAATTGTGGTTTGGGCACGGTGTTCGACTGGTTAGCGCGTCGGTCTCACAGTGCGGAGGCGCAGGGTTCGATCCTGGATCCGGCCTCCCTGTGTGGGGTTTGCATGTTCTCCCCCTGGCCTGCGTGGGTTTTCTCCGGGTACTCCGGTTTCCTCCCACATTCCAAAAAACATGCAAGGCAGGCTGATTGAACACTCAAAATTGTCCCTTGGTGTGAGTGTGAGCGCGAATGGTTGTTCGTTTCTGTGTGGCCTGCGATTGGCTGGCAACCAGTTGAGGGTGTCCCCCTGCTTACAGCCCGGAGACAGCTGGGATAGGCTCCGGCACGCCCGCCACCCGCGTGAGGATAAGCGGATTAGAAAACGGATTTGGGTGGGGTTTTTTTTTTCTTAAATCACTAAATTACACCAAATAATCACCATCCATCTGATGCTTGCCGTGTGAAGCGATTTGAGCTGAGTACACTGTCACCATATACTGCACTTGTATCTCAAGTTGGCACTCACAAGTCAAAGCGTAAAATTTTACTCCCGGTGTATCTCGTGAGTTGAGTCCATACCTGTCAACTTGTACGTTTTCGCCGTATTTTATAAGTTTTTTTTTATCATTTAAAATCATGTACTGCGTATTACAATTTTTATACGGGGAAAAAAAACAAAAAAACAATTGTGAACCGATCTCGCAAAGACCATTTTGGCTCACATCCAGATCGTCTCACCTGCTAGTAGCCAACGACAATGCCGTCGTCGATCGCTACTATTGTCACGGCAAACCAGCAAAAGTCATCGTATATTTTTTTTTCATCGCTGCGTACGGTCGGGATTGATAAAGCATGTGCGGTAAACCGTTGTACGGGTTTTTGTTGCTTTGTAAGGGGAATCGTAATCATTTATAAGGGCGGCTATTAGCCGAGGTTGACGGGTATGTGAGTCGCTCATATTTTAGGGCACGCTAAAAGGCAAAAACTGAGAAACTAATCATTTAGCAGCGGTCTTTAGACAAGCAATTCAGAGCTCTACGTGTGTTTGTGTTCGCGATAATACGCACATCGGTGATCCTTTGAATCAATGCAATCGTGAAATGAAATTTCCATACAATGCCATCTTGACAGCACACAATGAACACCCTCCCCCCCAAACAAGTATGACCCCCCCCGGTACACATCCTGAGTGGCACACAGGACTCAGTTCACACATCCTCAACAGTCCACCCCCCCACTGAACTCCACCCAGCACCTCCGGCTAATCTCTTCAAAGCAAGATGCTATCAGTCCAGAGACCCTCAGACCGCTGTGATGGGCAAGGCCATTTAACCCCCCCACCCCCCACCCCACCCCACCCCCAACTTCCTCTGAAGACGTTCAACAATTTAATACATTCACAGGCTCTCATCCACATTGTTACAAAGTCAATCGACTTCAAGGCAACGGCCAACTGACGCGCGTCGCATTTATGATTTGCACATTTGACTTTTTGGTTCCGTCAGGTCGGGGGAGCGCGGAGGGGGGGTGACAAGTGAGATAAAACAGCCTGTGAAAGGCCAGCAAAGGCAAACACAGATGAGAGGGCGAGACACGGGACCATCCCCTGTGGTTTTCCGCCAACCACTCCCTCCATCATCCATCCATCTCTCCATCCTATGTGACTGAAAGATAAAGCTAGCGCAGCAAGCTAATTAAGACATGGCAAAAACGTATTCACAACTTATACTTAAGAAGAACAAATACATGGGGCGGGAAAAAAAAAAACGATGAAAAATAGAACCCCTAGTTCAGCTTTTGTACGTGAATAAAAGAGCAATGACTCTGGAATGTCGGAAAAGACTAAAAAGCAACAATTTGTACTGTCACTTACAATACTGACCCCAAGATCTTGAACAATGAAGATGTCCATCTTGGATGACTTTTTTGTGCGTGCGTGTGTGCGTGCATGTGAGAAAGAAAAAGGAAACAAGTCTCTTTCGACAAAGTAAGGAGTACAAGCTACATGTACATGACCATGTTGTCAAACGCCGGTAAAAAATTCTCAAATACAGATAAAAACCTACCGATACTTTAGAAAGTATGGTGGCCAAGTATTTCTACTTGCTTATTTCCCGTCATTTACTAAATCAGGGGTGTCAGACTCATTTCACATTGTGGGCTACAAATGGCCTCGGTAGATGTAAAATTATACTATACTCTGCGATAAATAACCAAAATAATGTATTTCCTTTGTTTTGGTTTAAAGAAGCACAAGAACATGAGGAAAATGTTGAAATTTAATAAACAGATCTAGCGGATACACCATGAATTGCACCTTATTAAAAGTATTCATTCTGTGCATTTTTTCACTTTTAACCCCCATGCAGTAATTATCCCAAAATTGGACATTTCGGACACTTTGGACGATTTTGGACTGTTGGACAAATGGACACCACAGACAAAACGGTGAAAAATAACTCCGCGAAGCTGAAATGTTGCATAGGATGTATATCTATGTCTTGGCCAATTCCCACTGAACATTTTGAGGGGTTGAAAGTGAAAAAAAATGAAAAGTGAAAAAAGTTGTTGCACATTGGAAGAGGGACATTTTTGGGACGTAATACCCTTCATGCAGCCGCTTAAAAATACTGCATGAGGGTTAAATTATCCTGTGGGCCTGTTTCGAACCTCCTTGCGGGCCGGTTCTGGCCCAGGGGGCCGTATGTTTGACCCCACTGTAATAAATACTCTCAATGCGCGGCTGAGGAATTGAACATACGGTGTTGGTCAAGGCACCGCCGTATGGGAGGCAACTGTAGAAAATCATCACAAGATAAATACACACATCCGGATACCTTAAAAAAAACAAAACTTAATGTTAAGTACAGGAGCGAAATATTTGTACTTCATTACTTCACCACCACTGAATGAATCTCGACCACTCTGCATGGTGAAGCGTTTAGATATAATGTGCACGTACACGGAGTCGTGATATATTCATGCTCAAAGGTCCTGTTGATTCTATTTTGGGGATGGGGGACGGGGGGGGGGGGCATTTTGGCATCCAGTCGAGCTTGTTTCTTGGAGTGGATGGAGTGTTTTGCCTTGTGGCCTTCCAAAATATTCGTTTCATGTAATGCAGGTTGGCCTAACATGCAACAACGTGAAATTTGACTCCATAAAAAAAAAACCTCTGCTCCGTGCAGATGCAACCAATTTCAATTTAGATCATTTTAGATACGTGCACACTGCAAGGGATTCGTGAGATTTGATTCAAAAGCTTGACAATTGGCTTCGTTATTAACCGGTTTGGGCAAAACAGAAAAAAAAAAAAACAAGGAAGGAGTGACCAACAGATCTTGGGATTGGGATAGTTTTTGTCTAAATTGAAAGGGAACGGAGGACAATTTGATGACCCGGTAAAAATGACCTCTGACCGCTTGAAAAGGTTAAGAGGTAGATTAGCAGATGAAGGAGACCCCCCCCCCCTGAGGCTGAATACACGGAACCTCCAAGAATTCAGGCTAATTGTTCACTCGGCGCTGTACATCTGCGGGGCAAGTCGTCCGGAGCCGTCTTACCTTGTTGGACATCCCCCCGCTGGTTCGAGCGGGCTCCTCATAGGCCGCCACGTTCTCCCATGTTGCCACTACGGCGTGGGTGGGTGTGAATTTGGCGTCCGGGAAACCTCGTTGAACTTCCTGCCGCGTGGAGAGAGAAAAAGAAGAATACAGTTGGCAAGTGTTTTCCTCATTTACATTGTACGAGGCCAAAAATGCGGCCAGAAAAACATTCCAGGTCTTTTTTGGATCAGGGAAGGCAATTACCATTTGCGGGCTGAACACAACTTCAAAATACAGTATTAAACATATGCAAAATCAGTTTGTGGTGTGAAACTGTAGAAAAGTATGCGGGGGGGGGGGGGGGGGGGGGGGGTGATTGAAACCACGTCCAAACTGGAACCGCTGGAAAAGAATGTATCAAATATGTGCGGCACGCGAGGCTACGGGTATGGAGATCAATGAAAAGTCGATGCGCACCTGTTCATATGCCAGGTTTTTGTAATACGCAAAAATGAGACTCCGATAAATCATGTCGACATTTTTTTTGCCTCCATTAATGATCCGGCCAATCTTTACAGCTCAATTCTTGTTTTTCGTTTCATTACAAGGATGTGGCTGTGTTCAGAATGAATGAACCAACCACTTCAAATTTGTTTGGAATTCCCGTCAGGGTTTAAAGCACCTGTGATTAAAATCAACTTCAGCTGTTCTTGTGGGCTTTTCCGAAGCGATTTGGCTTCCTAGCAGAAGCCTGAACATTTCGTAGCAAGACCGACTGCTGCTGCTGTATCGGAAATGTGTATTTTGTTGATATGTTCAAACTAAAAAAAGTTCAATGGGCCAATAGAAAAATGTCCCCGGCCGCTTACTCAGCATGCTAACAAGCGCGCACGCGTAGCAGCAATTAGCCTTCAAAGCGCAAACGACGCTTTGCTCTTCTCCTTGAGTCAACGCACCTGGGCCACTCTGTTGAGCACGCTGGGCGTCTCGGTCACCCTGTAGAAAATCTGTCCTCGTCCTCCGCTGGTGTCCATGTCGGCCAGAAACGGCGCCACCATCGGGAAGTCCGCGGGGAAGCCGTCGTCCACGTACTGCTTCTCCATCGGCAAGTCCTGAGCTGATATGAAGCCGTTGGTGGCCACCTGGATAACGTCACAAAGAGGTCATGGTTCCGGTGTTATTTGTGAACCGTGGATACGCGAGCAAACCCCCAACTGAGACTTTTAGCAGACCCAAGTTGTTTTTCAATGCACCAACAACATTCTCGAGGAGGATCAGCCACCTCACTGCACACTGAAGTGCTGCTGACATGTGCAGTGGATAGAAAAAGTCGACACACCCCTGTTCAAATGGCAGGTTTTGGTGGCATTAAAAAAAAAAAGGGTTACCAACATAACCTTTCCCGTCATATTGCAGCCTCTAACTTGTACAACTGAACTGAATTTGCACAAACCATTTCGAGAGACAACTGAGATCATGCGGTTGCACAAGTGTGCACACCCTCTCACAACTGGGATGTGGCTGCGTTTGAGATTTAACAATCCCATTTGCCACCATTTAGGGCACCTCTGATTACCTTAAAATAAAGTTCAGATGCTCTAGTAGGCTTTTCCTGACAGTTTTTGTTTTCTAGCAGATGCTTGAAGGTTTTATGCGACTGCTATTTCAAACTGTTCATAATTCCCGCAACACATTTTCACATTGTCCGATTAAACCAAGGTTGATTTTTTGGGGCATTTTGGCAGATATGTTTGGCGCAAACACATCACTGCTCGTTACCAGTAGAACACCATACCGACAGTGAACCATGATGATGACAATATCATGCCTTTGGATGTTTTTTTTATGTCTTTTTCAGAGGGAACGAGTCAAGATGGAGGGGAATATGATCAGTTCAGAATAGTTGTCAATATGAGCACAAAACGTTCGGGCATCCGCGACAATGCCAAAACACCTCACCTCAGTATTTTGACTCCTATTTAATGTTACTGTACAATGTGATTGGTTAATTCTGAACCCAACCACATCCCCATTTCGAAGAGGGTGTGCACACTTGTGCAACCACATTATTTTAGTTGTTTGAGTTACCCTCTTGATAATATATTGTAAAAAAAAAATAAAAAAATCGAATCAGTTGTACAAGTTGTGGACCACTAATGGTGGAGGGAAAAATTTGCGTTTTTTTTTTAATATCACAAAAACCTGTCATTTGAACAGGGGTGTGTAGACTTTTGATATCCACTGCGAGTGATGAGCATGGTATATTTACCCAGCCGCTATCCCTCAATTAATAGTTCACTCACCTGTTTACTTCAGTTTTCGAAACATTCTCTGCATTTTTATTGCTGCTTTACTTTGTCATATAAAATCAATAAAACAAGAACATAAAACTAGCAAGAGTCCTTTGCCATGTGTTTACTCTGCTCCCTTGTACTTGTCACTGAATGGAAAAACTCCAAGTCCCCGGCCTCGTTCAACCGCTGCATGTACATGTTAAATAAAGAAAATAATTACATGCTATTTGAGAAAACAGAAATGTTCACTCTTCCGAGAACTTGAATTCTGATGCAGTAGTAGGGGGAGAAGGGGCGGGGGGGGGGGGGGGGGGGGGGGGGGGCAAAGACACACACAAAAAAAAAAAAACAACAAGTCAAGGCATGCAAATGTACTTACATAAAGCTGATAGAAGGGGGTGTCGTAGAAGTAGAAGGGTTTCGGCAGAGAGATGACTTTGGAGGTTTCATCGTCTCCTTCTTCCAAAAGTGAATCTCCACTTAACATGCCATAGGGGAACATTTGGGCCCTCGGGATGGCCGCCACCGCGCACATGCTGCAGCACAGGCCCAGAAGGTAAACGGTCACCATTTGCCCGCTCTCCATTGCAGAGAAGCCCGAGAAAGGAGCTGCAGCGAGGGGACAGCTGGACTCACGGGGAGCAAAGAGAGAAGAAGAACTCCTCAAACTCCACTCAGCAGAGGCGCTAATACTCAGTGAGAGGGAGGGAGGAGTTAAGGGGGATGCTGGTGGGGCATATGGGGGGGGGGGTAGTGTGGGTGGCGACAGCGGTGGAAGCAACATCTGTCTCAAATTAAGATAAAACAAATAGAGCATTTTTAATCCAGATGCAACTTTATCGGTTTCACAACTACGAAACAGTCAATTATTTTTACGCGCTTGGACGCGATCGCCTTTCGTCGCACAAATCACACATTCCTTCGTTTTGGTATTCCTCAGGGAGTGCTTGGGATTCTCTTGACATCAATAAAAGTCCCCGAGATATAAATTTTAATATTAACGCGACTTTTCAACAGAATTCCCCTCTCCATCGTGGGGGTTAAATTCCAAACCAACCCCGCAATAAGTGAAATCGAATGATATACAGAATTTTATTTATTTTTTAATGGCCTTGACAGCAACTTACATTTTCTTCAAGGTCTTGAAACGCATTTTCAAAATCATCCACCCCCCCCCCCCGTGTTTACAGTAAATAAATGCTGTTATTTCCAAACTAACAAACTTATCATCTCACAAGATACATCAATAATTATTCTAAATCAGCAATTACTATAGAATGAAACTCGAGCTGTAGGCAGAAAAAGCAGGATTACATAAGATCACATTCAATAATTGACAACAAAAAACTAGGCTCGGTTTCATTTTTGTTCTTTCAAAATACTCAAACTCAATGAGTTCACTGCCATCTAGTGGTTGATGTAGGAATTACACCCAATGTAAACTAGAGTTATTAGTTGCACACACACACAAAAAAAATCTGTGACATTGTGGTACAGTACTGTGAACCTTGAACAAACCATGGAGGGGCGGGGATATGGGCAGTTACTGTATTTATGAAATCTAAAAGTAGATTTCAAGTACAGTGGTGCCTTGAGATACAGGTTTAACCCCCATGCAGTAATTATCCCAAAATTGGACATTTCGGACACTTTGGACGATTTTGGACTGTTGGACAAATGGACACCACAGACAAAACAGTGACAAATAACTCCACGAAGCTGAAATTTTGCATAGGATGTATATCTATGTCTTGGCCAATTGCCACTGAACATTTTGAGGGGTTGAAAGTGAAAAAAAATTAAAGTGAAAAAAGTTGTTGCACATTGGAAGAGGGACATTTTTGGGACGTAATACCCTTCATGCAGCCGCTTAAAAATACTGCATGAGGTTTAATTTAATCTTGAATCAGATTTCCCCAAGGAAATTAATGAAATGAATTATTCTGTTCCGGTAATGCAGACAAATGAAGAAGTTTCACTCAAGTGTTCTGAGTAACGCAGTAATCTGCAGTAATAATTGCTGTTTCTCTCAAGGGGATAAAGAACATATGCACGTGTGTATTGTTATATTGTCTGTCTACATGTGTTGCCGCATCATTTGTGTTTGGCATGCCCGCGACCCTTGTGAAGATAGGCGCATTAAAAACCATGTTTGTAAACCAAAGGAGAAAAAAAAACATTTGTCAAATGATGCCTTGTATCTTGAAAAATTAAAAAAAATCGGGTAACTCGTCTCTGAAGGCACCACAGTAGTTATGAAACTGAATTTAAATTACACCATGGCACCAGCGAGCAGCACAGTGGACGAGTGGCTGGTACGTCAGCCTCACAGTTGTGTGGTTTGAAGTTCGAATCTTGGCTCCAGCCTTGGTGTGCGGAGTTGGCTTGTTCTTGGCGCGCTCGCGTGGGGTCGCCTCTTCACACGTTCCAAAAACAGACACGTTAGACGTGTCTCCTGTCAAAAGATATCACGAGCCATGATGGAATAGAATTGATGTCCCCCCCCCCCCCCCCACAAAAAAAAAAGTCCAAGCATGAATTCAAGGACCTTGCATTACTGTGTGCTAAAACCTTCTTGGTCCATATGAGAACACGATTCATGCGGTGTGTGTCAATACTGCCCCGATGAATGCGATTCTGACAGACTTGGCGTAGGGTGCCACCTAGCGTCTGTAAAAGTACATTACATATTTTCATGGTAAGAATTGTGTGTACAAAAGTATTTAAAAATGATAAACTACTGTGAGAATATACTGTTTGGGCATCAAAAGTACACTTGAATGTAGGAATATTAAAAAAAAATATATATATATATACTTCATTAATAAGTCAAATCAAATATATTGTACGCAAGTTCAATCAAACGTGTAAGGAAAGGTTTCAAAACAATCCACTCTAAGATAAATACAAATGTGTTGAATTTAAATGTTGAATGTAATTAAACTGTACTTAGGCAGTTATTCTGTTGCATACCACTAGAGGGGGCCCACACGCCTCTAGTGCAATCATTCTCTTGTACACCACCACTAAGTACCATCTTTAAAAAAATAAATAAATACAAAATGCTCCAAGTACCACCATTAAAGATTTAAAATGAACATACAGTGGAATAGTAGTTCTAAGTGTTCATGAAAATAATATTGCAAGTCACTGTAACACTGGGCACAATTTGAACATTTACACTGGGCCAAAGTATGGGAAAATTGTTTGAATCGTACTTGGCCAGTCATGCTTTTTGCATGCCACTAGAATGGGCCAAAGTATTGGTGCTAGTTTAAAACTATGTGATTGCGTGAGTTTTTCCCACGGTCATCCCGACACTGTAAGATTCAATCAATAACTTCAGCACTATTCCAGAGGTGTCAAAAACAACCCACACTGCAAAAGTGCAGATATTTTGACCCCCCCAAAAAAAAGGAACAGAAACAGCAACAACACAAAAAAACAAAAACAAAACAAACAAAAAAACCTCTGGTCAAAGTAGAAGCACGAGTTCAACTATTTTTTTACCGTCCTGGGTATGACGTAAAACTGCATTAAGTTGCCCAGACACACCACATCTGAAATGTCAGCAAAAAGTAAAAATTATTATTAAGCACTGAAAAAAAAAGACTGAAAACCACTCAAAGTGTTTGTACTTTGCACTGCGATGCAAATCCTCCATCCTGTAATTAATGATTGTGACTGCAATAAATATCTGACGCTGCTGACCTCAGCTTGCATTTGTGGGATAGGATACTCACAGAAAAAAAAAAAATCCAATAAACTCATCAATAATTCAGAGGGGGGGGGGGCCATTAGTGTGCACACGGAAACAAATGCACAGAAATGATGCATTTTGGGTCACTATTGGGACACTGCTTGCAGTCATTTCTGGGAAAATCCGTGTGCGTGCGTGTGCGGTGTCGAATCTATGAAGGTGGCATTTGCCGGCTCCTTTAAGCACCTGCCATGCTTCCGCCACAACAATAAGCTGTTGACAAGCAGGGGACTCACACATTCAGGCGTTAATCAATAAGTGGAGAGCGTACACAAAGAGGAAAGGGCACTGCACTCTTGAGTTGGGATTCATGTGGATCAGTGCAGGCTCAAGTGTGGATCAGTTGAAAATGGCAGCACGTGTGCACCATGTCAATAAATCTGATTTCGGGGGTTGTGGATTATTTTTTTTGGGGGGGGGGGGGGCAATCCTGTATATGATAATTGCATAGAGCAGGAGAGTCAAATCTGATTGCATCACAAGCTAAAAATTCCAGTTTGGCACATACCTTGGTTTTAGGTTTGGACCAATAAAATATATATTTTTTTTTTGTGTGTGTAACCAGGGACAAACTTGATGGCTTTTTGAATTGTGACTTGAGAATTTTATGAGACGGGCACTTTCATGTTTAGAATTTCTTTCCAAGTTTCATGGGACAATAAATATGATGCATTCATCTTTTGCATGCCAACAGTTTCATACACTGCACATACTGGGGTGTATTAGATCATAATGATTTGAATTTTAAAAAAAAAACATGATCTAATCACTTTCTATAATCTATAGGTTGTCCCAAATGCATCATGCTTGTAACAGCTTCATGGCCGTCACGCTGTTCTAAAGCGTCGTACAACGTCCTTGTTTCATGGTAACCTTCTCAAAACAAGATGTGGTTTTCGACAAACAAAGGCAGCAAAAAGGTCGACTCCGACCATCACTGATGGAAACACCGAAGTCCTGGGGCAGGCTTTCAGCGCAAAGCTAAATAATCGAACCTCGGGAGAACGTACGTCGACGGACATCACGAATCCGTACGTTACAACGGTCGTTCGTTGGTAACCGTGTCCAATAAAATGGCCGCCAACTACGATGTACGGTATGAACATTTCGAGATGTATAAACGTGACCATGTAATACAGTATAAACATGTCAATTACCCCCCAAAAAAATGATTTTATAAGAAACGAAACATAAGTAAAGCGTTCAATCCGTGTATCATTCGTTCTTTCGTTTTTCAACTGCCAATCGAAAACCAAAAATTAAAAAGGAGACTGACAATTTCGTTTTTCGTTTTCTTAATCCAACATGAAAAACGAATATATGCCTGTTTTTTCATATTTCGATTTTAGGCTCAGATCAAAAATACGAAACGGAAAAACGGGCCACTTGACTGAATTTGATTTTTATATTTCATCGTTTGTATTTACGTGACCCGGAAGTTCTGTGGGCTAATGAGAATTACCATCAGACTACGAGAGGTACCTATCGCAGCCATCGATAGCTGTGTCTTGTTTCGAGGAGCCAAGCGTGTCACCCTGAAGGAGTGAATGCTGACAAAATCAGCAGAATTTTCCAGGTAAATATTTTGACAAATAACTTTTTTGTGAAATTGCACCCATGTTGCACCGCTCATCGCACTTAAACACGCTAATTTGAGATGTGTCGACTGATTCACAGCAGCCATTTTGGCACTTGGGGTGACTCAAGTTACACGACTTTCGCTGCAATTGCTAACTTTAATGCTTAATGTAACATAGACCGCGTAACGTGTTTGAAACGGTAACAGCTACTGCGTTGCCGCGTTTGGTTGCCTATTTTCGAATAGCGTTTTTCTGCCGTGTTATGCTGTTGACTGAACTATCCGACCGCCAAAAGATTCTGTGTTGCAGTTAGTAAATATCTAGTACGTAAATGAAAGTTTTGTCTTTTATAGACAGATGTCTGTGCAGCTCAACTACCCATGTGCAAAAAGAAAAAAGATAATTTTGCACTTTCTGTATTTAAAAAAAATGTTTTCTGAATCACATTTGCAGGTCAAGTGGTTGAGCCCATTGTGTCATCGTGTTGCCACAGCATTGTTGGCTGCAGGATCTGCATTGAACAATGGCAGAAAAATTCTACAACTTGCCCAAAATGTCGAGGGGATGAGTTTGACCTCAATATGCAAAAACTCTCCGCACTGTCTGATGCATTGGCTGTGCTGGAAAACACACTGTACTAGTTAAACTACACAGTATATAGTCATGCTGTGAATTGTTCAGATTGTTTCCACTTAACTGTTTTTTGCATTCAAAGCAATTTTGACTTGAAATGTCTGTGCATCTAATTATTTTATCTATTCCCAGTGTCTCTTGACAGTTGTGCTCAGGTATCTCATATTTGCAGTTTTATGTTTTATTTGTTAATGTGTTCCACAAGTATTGATAATTTTATACACCGAGGACTTAGTTGTGTTGCTACACTTTTTATATTACAGCCGAGTCTCAACACACAAATGTAATATTTTTCTATACCTGTGTAAGACTTGAAATGTTAAATAAAATTATTCAAAGAAATACATTATTTGCCAAATTATTCATCTTACAACATAGGGACACATGACAGATTTGTAACATATTAATCACTTACGTCTTCAAAATGTAGAAAAGAGAACGAATCATTTTTTATTCAGTTACTCAAGAACATCACAGGCTGTGAGCAAGCACAACTAAGTTTTTATTTTTCATACATATCTCGCAGCTGCATTAATTAGACAGATTAAAGCATCTTGGAAAGGACCATAATGATTGTTGACCACATGATTAAAAAGAAGAGAGATATCAGGGTAATTCTCTGCAAAGCTGTTCTGCATGACATCTGCCCTCGTCTGAGGAAAATGGATCAGCTCCAAAAGGACTCCAAGTTAGCAAAGATCCCAAGTCTTGCTCATACATGTTTGCCACAACAGAAGCACATGGCAGCAGCTCCTCCGTAACTCTAGCTTGGCAGCCATCTGCTGCCAATTCATTAGGTATTCCTCGACCTAAGATATGGAATCAAAGCAATAGGTCAGATGGATTGGGACAGGGAAAAGATAAATATTTCTTAATTGTAAATAATTATCTATACCTGGGATCTTGTGTGCATTCCATGAACCCACCACTCTGTGAAGTCCAATTTGGCTTACTTGACATGTCAGGTTTGAGATGCAGAATCTCGTGAGGTTGTCCTCCATGTTCACAACCTCTTGGTCAAGCAGGTGCACCGGAGCCCGTTTCAGTGGATAGTTTACACAATTGTTCACCTCTGGCCACATCCTCTCCACTCGAAGGTTCTGTTAATCAAAATTCCAAATGGTATATTTCAGGGAAAGGGAGAAACAACAGCAAAAAAACAACTTCACATTCATATTTTTTTTTTTTTTTATCTGAATCATCTTAATATTATACTATCCTTTACACAACACTCACCCCTTGTTGATGTGGTTTGGGGGTATGGTGGCCTGCTGAGGTTGTGTCTGTAGCCTGACAACATCTCCTGCATGTAAAGACTCAGGTAAAACTCCCTGCCGTGATCAACCCGAACTTGATCCCACATGCCATGATTCACGACTGCAGATCTGGGAGGGAATAGGAAAAAAAAATCAAGCTAATGTTGTTACTGCAATAATTTTAGCTAAATCAATAAGAGTGTGAATTTAAAAGATAATGCAGGCCAGAAAAGTTATGATTGTAAAGTGTCCTTGAGTGTTCTGAAAGGCGCTTATAAATAAAATGTATTATTATTATTATTGATAACAGTGGTTGTGAATATATTCACCTGTACACATCCTCATAAATCACAAGATTATTTTTCACTGGCATGGTCGAATGTGCAACAATTTTGCTGCTCTAGCCATCAACAGCCAAGACATGGACGACGCCAAACATCCCAGGCTTTTCGTTTTGGTCGAGATGAAGTTCATGCCCCATATATTCAGCATGGTAGGGAGTTGGATTTAAATTACGAGCACCCTAGGGAAAAAATGAAATAATAATTACAATTACAAATAATAATAACAGAATGAAAACTAATCTGAATATAGGTTATGTCCAGGAAAGTTCTCAGAACGTGAGACAGAGAAGGGTGGATGTTGGCTCAATACAATGATGAAACTGCTGAAGCTGCAGTTGCATACACATGCAAGCAGGTTATCCGTGCAGGTATTTCTCAGACTATCATGTGTTGGATATAAATATAGTTGGTTATGCCATGTAGTCATCCTTATTAATTATTTTCATAGCTCGGAGCTATCCCAGCCCAGTAATCTCGGAGTCTATGTAAACTACGTCATCTCCACATAGAGCAATTTGGCGTTGACAATAAACTGACATAGGAAATAAATAAATATGATCCAGTGAAGAACAACATCATCTCTTGTGTCGCTTCAACTGAGACGTGAGTGACGTAAACACAGGACAAGACAGCTGTCAATCACTTAATCTGAGTGATTGACAGCTCTCAATCCGAACAACTAAAACAATTACGATAGCCTACATGACGGCCTGGGACCTATGATTATGATAATTAGAATGTTGGCAATTCTATTGCTAAAGGACAAGCATCACCTGACGCCGGTATTCATGGTACGGGTGATGGAGCTCTCTTAGCGTTCTTCCAACCCGACCCTCTCCCGCATGCAGTCCCAACGTGGACAGGTAGCCGGTCATGAATTTCCGGCCATATGATGGTCCTGTCTGTCACGAGATTACACATTGACTAGTGTTGTCTATATGGCTAACATTTACAACATGGTAGCCATAAGTGTAAATCTGAAAGAAAACCTACCTCATATATTGATCGAAGCAACGCACTTTCCAGCTCCGCATCCGACAAATGCCCTTTTCTCCTCAGTTTTTGCTGAGCACAGAATCTTCTGACGCTCATTTCCGAGCATTGCCGAATGCCCATCTGCTGCAACTTCGAAGAAATTTCGGCGTGGGTCAAACCGCTGTTGAATAACTGTTTGACTATCGTAGAGTGTTGTTCCATCGCCGCCATGCCGCCACTGCACTACATGAACTGCTGCGCGCAGAACTTCGTAATTCTCATTAGCCCACAGAACTTCCGGGTCACGTAAATACAAACGATGAAATATAAAAATCAAATTCAGTCAAGTGGCCCGTTTTTCCGTTTCGTATTTTTGATCTGAGCCTAAAATCGAAATATGAAAAAACAGGCATATATTCGTTTTTCATGTTGGATTAAGAAAACGAAAAACGAAATTGTCAGTCTCCTTTTTAATTTTTGGTTTTCGATTGGCAGTTGAAAAACGAAAGAACGAATGATACACGGATTGAGTTCCTACTTCATCTCTGAAAACGTTCAAGCAGCAAATGTTAGCCGCCATCGGCCACTGGCCAGTGCCGCAGACGAAGCCAACTGACGTCATTTTGGAGCAGTGGTTGTTAACCTCGTTAGCGGTACCGAACCCAATCAGTTCATATGCACGTTCGCCGAACCCTTATTAGTGAAAAATAAAACAGATTTTTTTTCCTTCCAAATTCAGGACATTAAAAAACACATTTATTAAAAACAGAAAAAAGTAAATGGCATAAGTACAGGTTTTTTTTTTTAATGGTATGACGTACGATCACGACAGTCACACTTTGACCACTGAGTGAACTAAATTTCCCGCAGCACTGATTGGACAAGCCATGTCATGTGATCTTCTGCAGCCAGCGATGGACAAGCGGGCGTCTATTGACACGTTGAGTCGGGTGTGCCTCATCCTCCATGGCAGAAGCTCCGTCGAACCCCTGAGACCGAGCCATGGGAAAAGGGAATGAATGTGATACTTGCAAAAACTGCAAAATAAACTGTCAAATGCGGATTTCCTCACATTTGCCCAAATGAAACCTGGAGTCGAAAAAAGGAAGTACGCGGCAACAATTGGGACACCGTGTACTTGCCACTTTGTACTAACTGAGCAAATATTACTGTAGCATTGTTAGAATATATTCATGATTTACCATGTGCATGTTTGTTTTTTTTTGGTTTGGATTATATTCAAATAACTGCAATTTTTCTTCAATGCTACATACCCACTAAATTAGATGTAATTTAAGTGTCTATTTTTCCCACTACTTTATACTTTTACTCCCCACTTTTGAACACAGAAATCTGTACTTTCAACTCCTGAATTTGTCAGAATACACTTTTTTTAAAACCTCACTGAAAAGAATGAAAAACAAGTATTGTGTCTAATTCAGAGTAAAAGAAAAAAAACGTTTAAAGTACATTCCAGGGTGTTTCTTTTCTTTCCCCCCCCCCCTTTATTTTCCCTGCTTTTCTTTTTTTTTTACTTTTACCAAAACAAAGGCGTGAAATCAGTGCTACTACTTTTTCCAGGTATGCATTTATCTGTACATTTGCCCACGAGTGTCAAATATTTTGCCACCTCTGGATTGATACAAGTGTATCTCTGTATCACAATATATGATGGAGGCTATATTTATCAATTGACACTCAAAATTGACAAAAAAAAAACAATCGCTTGTCATTGTGTTGTTTTCCAGAAACTTTTTGGAAGTGCAATGACGACAATCGCGTCTGTTGCGGTTTGACTTTTATTGTGCAGCCTTCACTTTTCAAGCTGTGCAGCTTTTGCAGCGGTGGGCGTGGACAAACCGCGTGACGTCACCGCGGCGCTCCAACTCGCCCGGGTCCGCTTCTGTCAGTTGCTTCTCCATTTCTCTGCATCTTCATGCGCGCTCGGATCTTGGAGCTTCGTTTTTTCCCCCCGCCACATCGAGGACTGGAAACATGACGAAGAAGAGCAATCCCGTGCGATAGGTGAGAACTTTGTTGTTGTTGTTGTTGTTGTTGTTAAATTTGGATTCTGTTTTGGTTGGGTACTTGTCTCTCATTTGACGCGACTTGCAGCGAAGGAATAATAAAAAAAAACAAAACAACATCTTACTCGCTACAACTCGTTCTTGTAATTATATCTTCTAAGTCAACATTTCACATTTGATTGCGTATATACGCCCATCACACTTCGGGACATTTTGCGCACGTAAGCGCAGTGCCACTCAACTGGACTGACATATTTGATCAATTGTTTTGAACTCGTTTTTTGAAGGTAAAAAAATAAGTGTCCTCGCTTGTAGTGGTGTAAAATATACAGTAACTCCAGTCCCAATGTTTGGATAAACTATTGGACACATTTGCAATTGGAAAGACACCATTTTGGATGTCTTAATTAGTTGGGAAACAAACAAAAAATGAAGAATATAGCACCAAATTTGAACCGAATGGTTCTTACACAGTACTATACGTTTCTACAGAACCAATAACGAACCTCGAAAGAACCCCAAAATCGTGTACAATGTTGCGATATCGGAGAAAGTTTTCTCGGTTTAGCAAGAACCTTTATTTCTTTGGAGACAGAGACAGCTTTTATCGGAGCTCCAGGCTGTCTGGCGTCCGTCGATTGTCAAAAGGGCAGAGGAGCTCGTCTCGGTTCTGCGTCCATTGAGTGCCCCACCTGTGCTCAAATGGAACGAAAGGCTCACAGTGGGATGAATAGAAAACACATCAAATGTGTTCACACGGAGGCGAGAGTTGATGCGATTTTCTCGTTCAAAGTGATTTTAAAGTTTCAATTTGCTAATTTTTTTAACATTATTGTTGCCGCGATGTTTTCGCCGAATGTATACGTGATTTTTGTTGTTGTTGCTGTTGATATTTATTTTGTGTCGAATATTGCGATTTGAAATGAAAGATCGCGATCGATTTAGACAAGCGCCACCAGTTTGGGCGAAAAGTGCCGTTCTGATGAAGTGGTTTGTAAACAAAACATAAAACGGATGAACAATGTCATGAGTGTCAAGTGCTTTTTTACATTTAGAATACGTTTATACATCTCGCGCTCGATTCGGTCATTTCACGACCTTTACCAGTGCCACGCAAACGCTTTGTGATCGTCAAAAACAATACAGTGATCCCTCGCTCTAACGCGGTTCACTTTCCGCGGCTTCACTGTTTCACGGATTTTTTTAGTGCCGTTTTAAAAAAAAAAAGCTATTTTTAAACAGTAAATTGCGTTCTGCATCCTGATTAGCTAAGGCACTGACCGACGTGAACAGTCCAACCTCGTACTGACTATTAAAAATATTATTTTACAGTACAGTATTTCCAAGAACTATTATAGTTATTTGTTGAAAATGTTTTTTTTTTTTTAGTGCTTGGGCCTGAAAACAGGTTTTGGTCTTTGGTTTCATTGTATACATAGTTCAGTATATTATAATAACTGTAAAAAAAAAAATAAAGCTCACTACTTCACGGATTTCACCTATCACTGGTTCTTTTTGAAACGTAACCCCCGCGATAAACGAGGGATTACTGTACTTTGAAAATTGAAATCACAGATTTGTTTCTTAATACATGACAAATGTCTGAAAGTAATTGCTGAAAACATGCGAAAAGACAGAAAAGTGTAGGGGGTGGCAAATTGTCGTGATATACTGTTTTTCACCAATTTGGTTTCCCTAATTTGTGGGCTAAGTCTCTTAATTTTGGGTGATATTCTTGTGTGGTGATGTGCCGTGAGATCTTTTCTAAAAGGTTGGGAAACGCTGCTCGAGTGAGTGCAACTCTAGTCGTAACTTGCCTTGACGCTGTCAGAGATAAATGTGACATCACGTCTAGGTACTATCTTGCTCACGAGGTCAAATTTGTGTTCAGACAGGATGGCTGCTCGCGACGACTAAGTGAAATGTTGTCGACACCATTTCGGAAGGGTAGAGACATATTCCGGGATGACGGTGGCCCAGTTTTCAAACGGAATGGAGTTACCCGACCCCTGCCACAGCAAGCACCACGTCGATTCCAGGAAGAGTCCCGTGATCAGCGCCGTCATGTTCGCCGCGGGCCTCCTGGGCAACGTGGCCGCCCTGGTGATCTTGGAGATCCGACGCCGGCGGGACGCGAAGGCCGCGGACAGTCGGCGACGCGCGCTCTTCCACGTCCTCATCACGTCGCTGGTGGTCACGGACTTGGGCGGGACCTGTCTGGTCAGTCCGCTTGTCCAGCTGTCGTACTCGCGCAACATCACCTTGGAGGGAATGTCACCCGACACTCACGGGGTGTGCGCCTACTTTGGAATCAGCATGACCTTCTTCAGCTTGGCCACCATGTCTCTTCTCCTCATGATGGCTCTGGAAAGATGCCTGGCGATCGGCTACCCTTACCTGTACGCTCGGCACGTCACCAAAAAATTAGCCTACGTCACAATTCCCGTGGTGTTTTTGGTCGCCGTTCTATTCTGTCTCCTCCCTTTTGTGGGATTTGGGAAATATGTGCAATATTGCCCCGGCACTTGGTGCTTCATTGACATGAATCCAGAGGGGAAGAAAGACCGGGTCTACGCCAACCTGTACGCCACGGTGATGTTAGTGCTGGTGCTGGCCATTGTGGCGTGCAACGCCTTTGTGGGTTACCAGTTACTGCGCATGTACCAGCGCCGGAGGAGGAACGGAGGCTCCGTCACGGCGAGCGCACACTGCAACGGCGAGCGCAGGCCCATACCCATGGTGGAGGAGGTGGACCATCTCATCTTACTGGTCTTTATGACCATCATCTTCATCATCTGCACGCTGCCCCTTGTGGTAAGAGCAGAGCAACAGACACACTTGCTTGCGCCGTAAAAAAAACCATTTCAGGTCCGGAGAGTAGCCACAAAATGGATTCAAGTGGGAGTACTGTAGCATATGACAGATGTAAGAGTAAAAAGTAGTTACCGTCAAACCTCGGTTTTCGTCCATAATCCGTTCCAGAAGGCTGTTTGAAAACCGAAATTGTTCGAAAACCGAAACCACACTCTTTTTAGAATAAAAATGTTTACTGAACACGTCTGCTCACAATGGAAAGCAACACGAGGAAGCATCACTTCCTCGTCTACCCAAGGAAGCGACGCGAGGAGTCAAATGGTGCATTCAAGTGCGCTCAGTTTGTTCGAGAACCGAAATTTGTTCGTCATCCGAGGCATAAAAGAACTCAAAATCTTTGGTCGAGAACCGAGACGTTCGAAAACCGAAGTTTGACTGTATATCCTTTTTTATATACACACACACACACACACACACACACACACACACACACACACACACACACACACACACACATACACACTCACATGGGGCGGCCCAGTAGTCCAGTGGTTTGCGCCTCGACTTCACAGTGCAGAGGTACCGGGTTCAATTCCAGCTCCGTCCTCCCTGCGTGGAGTTTGCATGTTCTCCCCGGGGCTGCGTGGGTTTTCTCCGGGTAATCCGGTTTCCTCCCACATTCCAAAAACATGCCTGGCAGGCTGATTGAACACTTAAGATTGTCCCTCGGTGTGAGTGTGAGCGCGGATGGTTGTTGGTCTCTCTGTGCCCTGCGATTGGCTGGCGACCAGTTCAGGGTGTCCCCCGCCTACTGCCCGAAGACGGCTGGGATAGGCTCCAGCATCCCCAGTAACCCTTGTTAGAATAAAGCGGATCGTAAAATGGATGGATGAATGGATACACACACACACACACACAACACACACACACACACACACACACACACACACACACACACACACACACACACACACACACACACACACACACACACACACACACACAATTTCTGACTATGCCTGCTAACTGTGTCTGCCCAGCTACTCTTAACATCTCTCCTGTATTTCGGCCGATTGTGGCCCTGTACAGGAAGAGTCCAGGAAACTTTTATATTCAGAGCTCCTATTGAAAGTGACTGAATTGTTCATAAAGAGCAAACCCAGACAGACATTCCGGTGACATTTCATAACAATATGGCACACGAGTGGAAATGTATTATTCATCAGGAGCTTTTTCGGGACTCTGATGGCTGGAGCAATACGATACTGCAGGTGAGTCTGATCCCACAGGATCAGATTGCCCTTTTTTCAGCCAATCTCAAAACTGGGGTGTGCTGCATGTTATGGGCCACCAGTTATTCATGATGATGATGTTTTAGCATATTAGCAGAGCGAAAATGATGATCGGAAAAAGAAAATAATAAATGGTAATGACATTTTAATTAACAAATGTCTTGAGTCTTATCGTAATTTACATTCGTCAAAATCGACCGGACACTTTGCAATTGTTTTCAGTGCTGCTTTATCTAAAAAAAAAAAAAGGCCAAGATGTTTTGCATCGGGCGCTACAATTTTTTTCATTTGTACTATTGTTCGGGTGCACTGAAAGTTTTCACAAAAATTTTAACTTTTTTTTGTTTTGTTTTTTAGCGTAAACTTCCAACTTAGGGGAACAAGTACACACCATAGTACAGAAGTAAAACTAGCTTTCATTGCAGATCACTGTAGTTAATTGGAGTTCATGGTTGCACTCAGTGACTTAATCAGGTTAAAAATGAAATATTTTTAGGGAATATCGGCCGCTTAATGCTTAACCAACCACCGGTTCACCATAAAGTTCTTACCGGTAATTTGAAGCACAATTGCACAAGACAGGTCAATTACTCAAAAGTTACAGGTGCTTCAAGTGTCACAATCATTTACAGTCAAACCTCGGTTTTCGTACTTAATCCGTTCCAGAAGACTGTTCGGAAACCGAATTGTTCAGAAACCGAAACCATGTTTCCCATTGAAATCAATGTAAAATGTTTTAATCCGTTCCAAGTCAAGAAAACAACTTTTTTAAACCACTTTTTTGTCGCGACGAGACATGAGGGAGCGCGGCGACAGGAGGTAGCGTCACTTCACTCCTCTCGGCTTTGCTACCTCCTCTCAACTTCGCTACCTCGCGAAGCTACACGAGGTAGCGTTGCCACACGAGGTAGCGAAGCCGAGAGGAGTGAAGTGACGTATTCAAGTGCGCTCAGTTAGTTCGAGAACCGAAATTTGTTCGTCATCCGAGGCATAAAAAACTCAAAATTTTAGTTCGAAAACCGAATTGTACGAGAACCGAGACGTCCGAAAACTGAGGTTCGACTGTATTTCTATCCATATCTGCCATTGTTTACATTTTCACGTTGATCGCTTCTGCAACTCTCCAAGCAAATCGCAATGTCTCATCACTGGTTGAGTTTTAGTTTTTAGAACAGGCCCGCGGGGCTACTCATGTGGTCCTTGGGGCTACCTGGTGCCCACGGGCACCACATTGGTGACCCTCGCTCTGTGTTTCTCTATTAGCCATTTTGTACGCGAATGGAATGAGGACAAAGTATTGTTCTCTGACTAAAAGTTGCTGACCATTGTTCCCCTGCAACTCCCCCGGAGAGATCAGCGGCAGCAATTTCAAAACCTGTGAACTCGTCACGACTTCCATGGATTGTATTCACCTGATAATCGAAGGAGTTTGGTCCAGACACCCTCGGGCCCTATTACACAATGCCAATGAATATGTATCTGTCATTAAGTGTGCGGCTTCATAATACAATACCTCACGGTGAACCTGCGCATATTCACGGCATGCCCCTTGAGAAATGTGTTTTATTGTTCAATGCAAACATTCACTTGGATGTTATTTTCCACCAAGCAGGTTTTGGTCTGTTTCACGCCGTTTGAAAAAATAAGTGATGAACTTTCGGGCGTTTTCCGGACATTTCGGACATTTTCCAGATGATCGAAATAGTATGCTTTTGGTTGTGAGTCACTGAACATGTCGTGCAAGGGGCGCCCGCAATTTGTCAGCGTGTGAGCTACTTTGAAAATGAAGTACCGTATTTTCCACGCTAAAAGGCGCACTGGATGATGAGGCGCACCTTCAATGAATGGCCTATTTTATAACTTTTTTCATTATGCATTATGAGACGCAATGTACAATGCATCCACTAGATGGAGGTACGCTCAAGGAAATGCCAATAGAACGATCAGATGTCAGTAAAAAGTCTTTAACCAAGCAGCGACACAGCTCACTTAACCAACAGCAAGTTATAACATTGACTCGTTAACGTTGAACTCTCTTGCCGCTGCTCTGTTTCCGAGTTCAACTGCGAAACCGATCGCCTTAAGTTTGAACTCTGTCTCGAGCAAGGAGCCATTTTGGGAGGGTCGACCTATTACCGTAATGCCCATACACAAGGCGCATCAGATTTTAAGGCGCGCTGTGAACTTATAAGAAAATGGAAGGCTTTTAGGTGCGCCTTTTAGTGCGGAAAGTACTAATGATTGACCTACTTTATTTATTTATTTGAAATATACGTTCCATTTACACTCTATATTGGCCTCGCTTGCATAACCGCGTGAACCCGTGTCGGCGAGGTATGCAACAGGCTTATGTCTGGCGACGCGGTATGTCAATCAAGTGACAAATTTCACAACAAACGTAGACTGGAGTGTATTTTTTTTTTTTTTTTTTTTTTTGTAACTCATTCATTGCCGATGGCGGGCAGCTGTGTCAATAGCATAAAACTGGAAGGGCTGGCAGTGATTGAGTTCATGCCGTGAGCGCTACTGACGCTGTACTGGTAGCTCATGCGGTCCTTTTGAACACCCCTGATGTCGTGGTTCGCTCGTCTGAGCCAGGGTTTAGTTCCCTCTCAGTGAAAATGTGTGAATGGTTGTCTGGCACTTCACTACTGTGAATTCACACTCCAGTGGGAGCTCTATTGGAACAAAAAAAAAAAAAAAAGGTGTCTTGGTCAAATTTTTAGTCTGTGCAATCACACGTTTTCCTCTCCTGCCAAAAATAGGAAACTGTGCACATGGGTGGAGTTTTCTTTCTTTGCGCTGTTAGAAGCGGACGTTTGTGCCGTCACGGGAGTGAGCCCAGTCGACCAGCTTGGATAATACAAAGGAGTAGAAATAGAGGAAATCATTCTTTTCCCCTCAAAAATATGCACTTTTAATTTGGGAAGATCACATCTTTGATATTTTTAAGAATTCAGTCATACAAAAAACTACATATCACATACTAAAAAATACAACACTTTATAATACGTAAAAATTATGGCCTGTGATTGTAATCTCATACAGTCTAACCTCGGTTTTCGTACTTAATCCGTTCCAGAAGACTGTTTGAAAACCGAATTGTTTGAAAAACGAAACCATGTTTCCCATTGGAATCAATGTAAAAAATTTTAATCCGTTCCAAGTCAAGAAAACAACTTTTTTAAACCACTTTTTAAAAATAATTTTACACCATAAACTGTACACATGTAATAGGAGAGCAGGTAATATGTAAAATACTGTACAAACAAACTGTAATATACTTTAGTTTCACCAATTTTAACATTAACATAGTAACATAAAAATTGAAGGAACATCTCTCTCTCTCTCTCGCTCTATCTGAACAATACAAACTCGTCTGCTCACAATGGATGCTACACGAGGAAGCTTTTTCTGTATGATTATTGCATAATAATGAGACACCGGACACCAGAGTGTTGATTATGTGCCGCTGTAAACAAACACACGCACGCACTGCGCCCGTGCTGCTGGGGCAAACCATTCTGAAAAGAGGGGGGTTTCACTCTCCCTAAAAGAAGCGTCTCACCAAACACGTCTGCTTTTTTTTATTGAACAATACGAACTCATCTGCTCAGAATGGGCGCTACACGAGGAAGCGTTTCACCAAACACATCTGCTTTTTTTCAAAATCTTGATTGAACAATTTTCTCCCCCTCTCCCTCCCTTGTGGTTTCTCTCTGACTTCCGGGTTGAGTGAACGCTGGCGCGTTTGGCTGCCGTCGTCATCAGCGTCGTCAGTCACAATCTCTTCATTAATTCAAAAGGCAAAGTTATCGTTCCGTTTCACGGATGGCAACGGGTTTTGTTGAACCTTCCGCCATCGATTTTTCACGGCGCAATAATGCGTCCATCGAGATACGTCGTCAAAAAAAATCGGATGTCGAGCCAAGCTGATGCAAGACCCTCATTTCTTTGTCGTTCCAGATTCGCGTGTACATCAATTCGGTTGGGGTTCGCACCGAGTCCCACCCCCTGGACCTGATTGCCCTCCGTTTCATCTCGGTCAACTCCATCATCGACCCCTGGGTCTTCATCCTGCTCTCTCCCGGCGTGGTGCACTTTTGCTACGTCTCCATTCGTAGACTCCCCCAAAGAACTTCGAAGGCTTCTCGGCTCAACTCGTCAACGTCCAAAGAGCCTCCGGCTAATGTCGAGCTGTCGCGCCCGGAACTGGAATCTTTTACACCAAATGTATGACTCCGATTTTTTTTTCTCCTTCTTTTTTGTGATTTGATCATTGTATTTATTTTAGCTGTCAAAAGGTCACAGGGTTGGATCCCCTGCTAATCACACGAGGCACAGAGGTTTTGAACGTTTTGTTTATCTATTTTTTGGGGCAGTTCCAGTTTTATCAGCTGCTAGCACTTCCTTATCATGTCCGGGTTGTTTCAATGACTTGTCGCTAAGATATGTTCGTGCGTGTGTGAATTCTGTCAAGTTAATTGTTTTAAATACTTCTTTTTCGGGGGGGGGGGGGGGGTTTGTTTGTTTTTTACGGCTAAGTGGCTAAGGCTTGTGTGCAGCAGAGCCCAATCAATATAGCTTTTTTTTTTTTTTCCGAGGCTGACATTTGGTAGAATCACATTTCGATAACCAACTAATTAATCATAATTGAGAAATGTATATTGATATTTTGGTCCCTTAAAGCAGCGGTCCCCACCCTCCGGGTCGCTGGTCCGTGGGTCATTTCGTACCGGGCCACAGAGAACGAATAAATAACTTATATTACTTCCGCTTTCTTCATTTTCGGAACCTGAAAGATATTTTATTTTGGAAAAATTCTCTGTTACATCCGTCTACAGTATGTCACTCTTGACGCAGGTGAAGCCGTGCTTCTTGGTCACGTGATAGGCTACGACTAAAATGAAAGCCAGGAGCTAGCAAAATGAGGGGGGGAAAAAACCCCAAACATCTTTGGAAAGTTTGTTTGGGGAAAGGGAAAAGGCCCAACCATGAGACAAAAGAGGAACCGACGACTTTCAAGAAAAAGAAGGCGACATTTAAACGACAGTATCAGGTGTCGTACTTAAAATACGGATTTATCTCAACGGGAGATTATATGCGGCGATGGTGAGTCCTATTTTTCATTCGCTTTTTATTTGCGGTTTATCTTATTTTGAAGGCACGTTTAACCGTAACCATAGCGATCGGAGAGTGTCGCGGCCCGAAAGGACGTTCCCCGTGTCGTGATTCGTGCTTATTATTATGTTACGAAAATACCACCGTTTTCATGCAGTTCATATCTTATCATTTTGTTTTGTATTCATCCGTCCCTGAAAATATTGTCTGACATTAAACCGGTCCGTGGGACCAAAAAAGGTTGGGGACCGCTGCCCTGAAAGCTTACAAGTGTAAGTTGAGGGGTTCGTTGTTCTTCAGTGGATAGCACTACTTTGCGAACGGCAAAAGGAGAGATTGAATCCTTTAAATGCAGCTTTATTAAAAAGGACAACAAAAAAGACGTCTGCACCGCAGCACGTTCGAGAAGACAACTCCCGTAACTTAAAACCACTTCCTGCTTCTCTTACTTTAACAGCCAATCAGAACATATCAACATAAAAACATGTCTAAGGAATTATTAAACAACAGAATATAATTTGGGAATGCTTAATAGGAAATAATATGATGCTCAAACATAAAATGATCATTAATAATATAACATAAGCTTACACAAGAATAAAGGTACCGTCTGAATTACTGGCAGCACATTGCTTACCGCCTTCCTGTTCTTGTGACGTACGTGTTCGAGAAGTGTGTGTATGTGTGTGTGTGTGTTACTACTTTGTCACTATGTTCGCTCTAAGTCCGACACTGCTGCCATTTCGAAGCAAGAAATGCTCCACCTCACCTACAAATTACATATTTTTCTCTTACTGTATTCTAAATTGCAGGTTTGTATTAGAATAGGATAAATATCCAAATGATTCTATGAATACGACAAATATTGATTGTGACAGTGTGGCGGGGTTGCGTTGTTGTGATCATGAATGTGCTTTTTAGGCAATCGACATTTCAGAAATGAAAAAAAAATAAATAATGCTTGATGCTATTGAGATGTTGACGTAACGTGGAAGTCTCGTGCCCTGTAACGCCGTAACTACTCGATGTCGATGGAAGTGAGCTCACTGAATGTGCCTGTGTTTCATCCAGTAAATATTTGGTCCGACTTGCTTTCTTGCTCTTCTCTCTCTTACACGCACACACACACACACTGACGCACTCAAATTGATTCCATATTGTGGAGATTACAGCGGAAGTGTCCCACAAGCCCCGCATTTGTGGGTTTGATTATTTCCTCAAGTCTTTGGACAATGAGAGGCTTTTATTTCAAGAATGTTCTTAACTCTGCCACATTTGAATGATTCTAAAAAATGGTCACTAAAATGTAGCTTCAAAATCCAGAACAAAAAAAAAAAACAAAAATCAAATTGTTCTCTCGGGTTCTTAAATGCCGCAGACGTGTCCGCCGAATGTGCGGAAACCACGTCCCGCTCGATTGTCAGGCAAGTAACAGTGTCTACAACCGAAAAGTTATTATATCATAAATTATATTCAAGATGCAAAAATATATCCACTCAAAGCCTCCGGTGGATAGAATATGTCCGAGCAGGTGGCCGCAACGACGACGCGCTCTAAATCGATCACATTAGTGCAAAGCGTTCGTCGACCTGCTGGCTGTCAAGACACTTGTTTTTTTTTTAACCCCCCTTCGCTTTTCCGCCTTCTCTCTGTGACAATTTGCGCCCTCGCGCCTGACAACGAGGCGCTCTAAAGTGGACACCTAGCAGCCTATTTTGGGGGTTTTCACATAACGCACGGCGCTGACTCCTGGCTATAATGTAGGGCGAGTGTCATTGCTGCGTCGCAATCATCGTTTCTTTTGACATTTATCAGATGAGGGATTCTATTTCTGCCCTAAGATCGCACTCCTCTCCTCTCTCGCACAATAGTGGCAACAACGGGAGCTAATCACAATACAGTGGTACCTCTACTTACGAACGTCTCTTCATATGAAATTTTTCAAGATACGAAAGGTAAAAATACAGTATGGGGCTGCTACTCGCAGCTCCGAGTTTCCTGAACGCAACATAGTTATAGCTGCTCTGCCATTGGCTATTACCGAGCATCTTCCTGACATCCCATTGACTAAGAGGGACCTCTACCGGATGTGTCTGTGTGTCGGTAGATAGTTAGGTGTCGATGCGGCGTCCTTGTCATTCGCCGTGAGGCGTTCCGATAGTTTTACGTAAATGTGAATCACCCAGAAAAAGTGTTCACCAGTCGGGGGATCGCTCACTATGCTGATGTTTGCCTTGGACAGTTTCAAAAGATTGTTAAAAGCCGACAAAAGCAAAAGTCCTTTTGAGCAAAAGGCCGACAAAAGAATCAGTTCTTAACAAAATGATTCTTTATTCTACTTTATTCTTAGTTTTTTTACATCATTTTTTACATGATGCACAACTCCCATTTATTTAATTGTAACATGTATTTGTTACATATTTCCATGCTTTTTTTATGCTTTAGAAAACATTTATGTCTGAATTTTGGGGGAATTGGAACGGATTAGGGCATTTACATGGAAAACGCGTCTCGACTTACAAAATGTTCTAGTCAAAAATTTCTTCCAGAACACATTAATTTCGTCATGTCGATAGAATTTGATGAAATGTTTGTTGTTAAATGAGTAACGTTGCCCCCCTTTGCCCGCATCGAAGCATCATGTCTCTGTCGCACTGATAAATTATCAGCATCCACCAAAGCAGCCGGGAACCAGAAACATGACGCACCTAATTGAGTTTATGGTACACAATTGATTTGCTGATTAATTTGCATTGTCGCTTTTATTGGATCATCTCTGAAATCGGCGGAAGGAAGGCGATGACGCGTTTGGTGTTCTGGTTTCTTACTCCAGGCTCTTTAGGAGTAAATGTGTTTTGGACAGATTCTTGAGCGGGTCAAAGGTTAAACTAAACAGGCCATCACTCATGGGTCGCGGGGTCGTCTTGCATGGAGGAAAAAATAAATGGCTGTGGGGGGGGGGGGGAAGAGCAACAAGTTCCATTTGCACTGCGGTTTTGCTGAGTGGGGGGGGGGGGGGGTTTCTTCTCCCTTGACCTGCTGAACTCGCTCCGTGTAGCTTGTTTATATGATCGAAAATCAAACCAAGGCGGTGTTGACATTTCCGAAATGGATCCTCTTATTCGTGGGATGGATAGTAGCATCATCCTCCGCTCGCTCGATGACCAAAAACGCCAACAAAGAGTGTTGCAGAGGCTTTCCCAGCTGGGGGGGGGGGGCGTTGAATTGTCTTTTTGAAAGCGCGCGGGCAAAACAAAGGGACATGGCTCAACGTGCACTTGTTACAAAGACTTGGACAAAAGCGACAGAATTCTAGCTGACAGGCAGGTGGCGAAACGCAAACACGGCATTTCTGTGCTTTCAAATCCGCTCTTAAAATAATCGTTGTTTTATCAATATAATAAATGCATGAGGAAGTCTAGGAAAAAAAGTGTGAAAATTTGTTTGAGCAAGCAGAAGGAGATTTTGTATGATGTGTTTTGGGAGAAAATCTGTGCTCACAATGTGAATAAATCAGTGAGCTAGGATTGGTTCCGAGCAGTCATTCGTATCCTTTGACGATTTGTATTCCAGCAGAGACGTGGGCTCCTTCAAATCTGGTCTGAAAACATGACAGCAGTTGAGCGCAAATCTCCACCTCAGTGACATGGCTGACTCACGCTATGCCAGAAGACAAAAACATTTAAAAAAAATTAAATCCCAGGCTATGCTTTGAATCCGAAGAAATACTTTGGTGAGTCACCGATGTCTTGGGTAATAACCAGTGACCCGAGGGCATGTTGCTCTTTAAATTACTGTTTCCCAAACAGCTCTATTTATTGACATTTTTTTTTAATGAGAAAAATCACACATAAAAAAAAAAAAGTAAAAAACATCCTAAACATTTTTTAAATGATTTTTGATCAAAAATCCAACAGGACACCCAAAAATGGGTGCACGAATATATATATATATATATTTTTGCACCCATTTTTACACGTCACTTCCTCGTGTAAGGAAGGCGAGAGGAGTCAAATGGTGCATTCAAGTGCGCTCAGTTTGTTCGAGAACCGAAATTTGTTCGTCATCTGAGGCATAAAAAACTCAAAATTTTTGGTTGAAAACCGAATTGATCGAGAACCGAGACGTTCGAATATATGTATATATATATAGATCTATATATATATAGATATATATACACAGTCAAACCTCGGTTTTTGTCCATAATCCGTTCCAGAAGGCTGTTCGAAAACCAAAATTGTTCGAAAACCGAAACCACGCTCTTTTTAAAATAAAAATGTTTCCTGAACACGTCTGCTCACAATGGAAAGCAAACGAGGAAGCGTCACTTCCTCGTCTACCCGAGGAAGCATCACTTCCTCGTGTAAGGAAGGCGAGAGGAGTCAAACGGTGCATTCAAGTGCGCTCAGTTTGTTTGAGAACCGAAATTTGTTCGTCATCCGAGGCATAAAAAACTTGAAATTTTTGGTTGAAAACCAAATTGATCGAGAACTGAGGTTTTCGTCCATAATCCGTTCCAGAAGGCTGTTCAAAAACCGAATTGTTCGAAAACACACACACACACACACGCGCGCGCGTTTACATTTTGATAGCTTCATAATAATGAAATCATGATGACCTTGTCGAAATTAAAATTCTTTGACGGCAACAGGTGGATACACAGGTTAAATGTCCCATCTGCCTTCTAATGGAAGACCATGAAATTCTTCTTCCTGCCACTCTTATGTTGCCGGCATTGACAGATGAAGAGAAGCTAACTGGACAAAAAAAAAAAAAAAATCAAAAACCTGCTCCAAAACTTTCTCCAAAATGCTGGATGAAGTGTCGTGTTGCTACCTGGTTGCACATTCTTGAGCGCATGTGGGTGTGTGTGCTCGTGGAAGTCCTGTCAGAACTGGTTTTAAGTCACCCCGGGACAGCCTCCAGCAATCAAGCTCTAATCCCATGACTCATGGCCAGACCTGCAAGATTCAAAAGATCTACACCCCAAATTTTGGGGATGAATTGGCCTCATTAGCACCGCGAGGAAAGGGTGTGACGAGACATTGATTTGATCGATGTATCGATGCGTCTGCCCTACGATCCGCCGCCATCAATCGGCGTTGGACTTGATGACATCAGTGCTGGCCACACAGCAACACAGATGAGAGCATTTTGGTCGTGAGCGTGACGGTTTCAGTCGCGTGTGTTCGAGTGTTCAGCATTGCGCATGAGAGTGTTTCCCTGGTGTGCATGAGAACATTTCAGAAGTCTGTGCGAGAGCATTTCAGGTGTGAGGTTGAAACCGCTGCGGTCACGTCTGAGAGCGTTTTCAGTTCAGTCGTGGAAGACTTTCATTGGTACGTACGCGAATTTCTCAATTGTGCCAATTGTGTGAGAGGCAACCCTAATTTCCAATCCCCCGGTTGGTCCCGCTTTCACATATATTCACTCGCACGTCCCTCTGGATTCGAGAACATTCCGGAAAAAGGAAAATGTTGACCAGATCGTACATGAGATGACAAAGGGAGGCGCAGAAAGGAGGACGTTTTCCATCCCGCGGCCTCATAAAAGGAAATATATACACTTTTATGTACACACGCCGGCCCCGGCATGCCATCACAATCTGATTGGAGGACCTTCTGAGAGAGCCAGTCTGCAAACTTCTCATAAAAAAGTCCAAGCGGTGATTCAAGGAAACGTTGCTGTGAGAGCAAACGCACATTTTAAGCGTCTGGCTGTTCATTGTGGGCAGCCGAAGGCTCACCTGTGCAATCATGATGTCGTGTTAGTCAACATCTGGATATCCCACATCTGTAAGGTGGCCGTATTATTATCTTACGAAGACAGGGGGGGCGGGGCTTGGTGAACAACATTTGGCCGAGATGCCGGAAAATGGGAGTCAAGTGTCTTGAAAGGCGCTTATAAATGAAATGTATTATTATTATTATTATTATTATTATAAAACAAATATCGTTTAAAATGAATTCCCGTATTGGCCCGAATATAAGACGGCCCTGATTATAAGACGACCATTGTCTTTTTCAACACTCAAGTTTGAAAAAATACTTTTTGAACACCAAATTAATTTTTTTACAGAAAATAATGACAGTACGTCTGAAACAAATGATTAGAACAATATATTTGAGAGAAAAAGCATCTTGAAGTTTACACCATAACTCCTCAGCTGCCGGTTAACCTGGCCGATCTTTGACCCACTTTTCTCCAGATTGTCGCTACGTTTCTCCATTTTCTGTTATCTCTCCTATTATTTTCTTCTCTTTTCCTTGTTACCGCTATTTTTTATTTTTCTTCTTCGTGCTACCGCTATTTTCATTTTTATTCTTCGTGACAGGGGTTCACTTTGGCCTGGGAAGTCAAGTTCAGCATTCGCTTAAATGATATCTGGCGCCATCTAGCGTCGAGAATGGGTATAATGTCTAGAACCCCGAATATAAGACGACCCCCACTTTTGCAGTCTTGTTTCAATGCAAAAAAAACACTGTCTTATATTCGGGCCAATACGGTAAATCCAGCACAGAATTTCCTTTCACATGCAGCTCAGTTGAACAGTCAAACCTCGGTTTTCGAACATCTCGGTTCTCGACCAATTCGGTTTTCGACCAAAAATTTCGAGTTTTTTTTATGCCTCGGATGACGAACAAATTTCGGTTCTCGAACAAACTGAGCGCACTTGAATGCACCATTTGACTCCTCTCGCCTTCTTTACACGAGGAAGTGACGCTTCCTCAGGTAGACGAGAAAGTGACGCTTCCTCGTTTAGCGTTCCATGGTGAACAGACGTGTTCAGTAAACATTTTTATTTTAAAAAGAGCGTGGTTTCGGTTTTCGAACAGCCTTCTGGAACGGATTATGGACGAAAACCGAGGTTTGACTGTACTTGACTTTTTCACGCAATACATAACGCATGAACCCCCTGAGTTGTCCCTCTTTTCCTTAATCAGTAAGTGAAGGGGGCGGCCCGGTAGTCCAGTGGTTAGCACATCGGCTTCACAGTGCAGAGGTACCGGGTTCGATCCCAGCTCCGGCCTCCCTGTGTGGAGTTTGCATGTTCTCCCCGGGCTTGCGTGGGTTTTCTCCGGGTGCTCCGGTTTCCTCCCACATTCCAAAAACATGCATGGCAGGCTGATTGGGCACTCTAAATTGTCTCTAGGTATGAGTGTGAGCGTGGATGGTTGTTCGTCTCTGTGTGCCCTGCGATTGGCTGGCAACCAATTCAGGGTGTCCCCCGCCTACTGCCCGAAGACTGCTGGGATAGGCTCCAGCACCCCCCGCGACCCTAGTGAGGATGAAGCGGTTCGGAAAATGGATGGATGGATGGAGTAAGTGAAGGTCCGGCAAGACAAATTGCGCCATTTGAGTCCCGGAAATATCGTCGCCGTGGGACTTGAGCATTACGCACATGCTACGGTTTCACTCCCAAAGGCCTTTGTGTCATTAGCGTGAGCACACAACTGCTCCGGATGGAGATCCAATTGCCCGACGAAGGTTCCGTGTCCCAGTGGCTGATGACGACGATTATTATCGGAATTATCATTACGGATGATTCGATGCGTAACATCTTGATTGATACCACGGCATGCTCTGATTGCATTCGGCCAAAATGAATAAACACGCTGTGCCTGGTGAATAAGTCCGACTGATGAACGGCCGCAGGATCGAGCCGTTCGGAGACATGAGCGAACCAAGCAGGTGCTCGTCGAAGACACTGCTGTCGAGTTATAAATAAAAATCACATTCAAGTTTTAATTTTAAGTAGTTTGTTTTCCTCACGCCGTCTGACTTGACGGCTAATGCAGGGTGTCTCATCTTGTGCTTTCGAGTCTCTAAAGAGCAGCAGGAATGCTGACCTTTGCTCTTCCTCTTTCTGGCTCGTCCCCTGTTCTGCTTGTTTTCTTTTAAAAAAAAATTGTTTTATATATTGTCCAATAAAAAAACATCTTCAACCCTCGCTGCACGCTCATTCTATTTTTACCAGCAAACTTACTTAGCATCGGGAAAACCTCAGTCGGACTGGGAAAGCAATTTTTTTTTTTTACAGGAAATTCCATCAGCAAAGTCAGCGGATGGATCCCAGAAGATGTCCCGTGTAATCAGTTAAGATCTGCCGTTGTATCAATTTGACATACGAGCCAGATGTGCTGCGATGACTGCTAAAGTTGATAGAGGATGGAGACATTTTGCATGCACTTTACTTTGGAGTCAGCCAATCCTCCATCAAGTGCCTCCAGTTGGTCCCGATTGCTGCTGCTCGCCTCTTGACTGGTACTCGTAAGACGGAGCACAGAACTCCTACTCTGGCATCTCTTCACTGGCTCCCAAAACATTTTAGAGTTCTTCTTAAAATCCGATTATTTGTTTTCAAATCTTTAAATGGGCCTTGCTCCGCCTTACCTCTCCGAGCTCCTCCGCTTCGATACGGATGCCCGCTGCCTCAGGTCTGCGGACCAGAATTATTCGAGGTACCAAGAACTCATTTGTATTCTTTGGCTTTTGACTCAGCATGACTCAAGACTTGATCTTAGTTTGACTGTTTTTGTGCTTTCTATTGTCTTCGTTATTCATTTATTTTTTTTAATTGTTGTATATCCAGTCAAACCTCATTTTTCGTCCATAATCCGTTCCAGAAGGCTGTTTGAAAACCGAAATTGCTCGTAAACCGAAACCACGCTCTTTTGAAAATAAAAATGTTGACTGAACACGTCTGCTCACAATGGAAAGTAACACGAGGAAGCGTCACTTCCTCGTCTACAAGAAGAGTCAAATGGTGCATTCAAGTGTGCTCAGTTTGTTCGAGAACCAAACTGTGTTTGCCATCCGAGGCATAAAAAAATTTAAATTTTTGGTCGAAAACCGAATCGGACGAGAACCGAGACGTTCGAAAACTGAGGTTTGACTGTAATGATATTTGCTCCCTGTACAGCACTTTGTATACCGCGGTGGTTGTTTTAAAGTGCTCTAGAAATACACTTGAGTTGAGATCGTTTTTCTGTCACGAGAACGTTTAGCAGCTATTAAACAAAGTGCTTGGTCAAATGTTGACCAAACTTGACATCATGTTAAGTTTATTAAACGAAAATGACATTTGTGTCAGTGAAGTCTGAGCCCACCGTTGACCGATCACTGCGTTTTGTTGTTGGCTTCAAGGTTGTTCCGCTAGCATGCTAATGTTGCGAAGGCAAAGGGACAGCAGGCGCCTCTGGTTTACTGAGTCACTCACTGAGTATTGTTTAGTTGCCACACACGTGGTAATAATAGTAGTTTTTAACCATTCCCAGCGGGCATGCCGCAGGAATAAGTAAAAGGGAGAGGAAGTCGGCTCATGCTAGCAAAACCCCGATGCCAGCAAACAGTCAAATCCTTTTTTTCTGGGAAGATTTGCTTCCCATGTTTTACCATTCAAGTTACCATCAAATGTTTCATCACTTACTGAAGACAACGCAACTTTGTGAATAAAGCCACAACCTTCATCTTTCCTTGACAAATGTTCAAATGTCTTTTGGCCCCAATTCCAAATTGGTGTTGCTGTATCGATGTTGCCCGGTAATTCAGCATTATATAAAGTCGTCTTGCGATCAAATTCTGTTCAAATACTCACAAAAAGCTGGAAAATAACGCGTCGACTTCCAACGTGGCGGCCGCGGGCTTGCCCAGAGGTGCGAGATCTCACTGGGAAATGACGGTATCCATTCAGGGCTGCCATTTTGGGATGAGCCTTCCCTAGTAACACTTTTCAAGGGCGTCCATTTTCATTTTAAAAAAAATTTCAAATAAGACACAAATTTGGCCTGTCCACCTATTAATTGTGTATTCAACCAAGTAAATATTTTACCTGCCTAATGGGGCGGCCCGGTAGCCCAGTGGTTAGCACGTCGGCTTCACAGTGCAGAGGTATCGGGTTCGATCCCAGCTCCGGCCTCCCTGTGTGGAGTTTGCATGTTCTCCCCGGGCTTGCGTGGGTTTTCTCCGGGTGCTCCGGTTTCCTCCCACATTCCAAAAACATGCATGGCAGGCTCATTGAGCACTCTAAATTGTCCCTAGGTATGAGTGTGAGCGTGGATGGTTGTTCGTCTCTGTGTGCCCTGCGATTGGCTGGCAACCAATTCAGGGTGTCCCCCGCCTACTGCCCGAAGACTGCTGGGATAGGCTCCAGCACCCCCCGCGACCCTAGTGAGGATGAAGCGGTTCGGAAAATGGATGGATGGATTTGTAAAAATGTGTGTGCGAATGAACTGTTTGGAATTTCCACCCCCCGCGGTAGCGGTCCGGTTTATTAGCATACAAAGTACTGCGTTTCTCTGCTCCATTGTCAGTGACGTCGTGGCTATATTTAGGGACGTTTTTAATAATGACCATTTCTCCCAAGTGCCTGCAGCTGCAGACAAGGTGATTTGGGTCATTTGCATGGGTCTGCCTCACATAAAACCTTCAGACAGAGGCAGACATAGCGGGTCAATGCACGTTTCTAATTTCAGTCTCTCTGGGCCGACTGCGGCACTGCCATAGACGACAAACACAAATTGTGAGAATCGCAGCTCAGAATTTAATCTCTCTCTTGTAACAAAACCCAGAGCGACCTGCCCAAGAACTGGCCCACCGGCACAATGGAAAAATCCACCTCGAGACTGACACTGCAAGTTTTCAGGGCAGCGGTGACCCACTCCACAACAAGAAACATACGGTGATAAAAAAATCGAGCATAAACGTGGAGACTTTTGTACAGCTCATTTCATATTCGATTGCGCAAGCGTTTCTAATGGAGTGGCCAGAGAGTGTTCTCACCCGACCCTCAGCGCACTCATTGAACTTGAGCGTGAGCCAGCGAGCTTGGAACCCTGACATCATTAAGGAGAAATCTCATTTAGGACTGCTTCACTTCAAATCTGTCAAAAATAATGAAATCAAAACACAGTGCGCAACTTACATCGAGCTGTAAAACGGTGCAAAGGTGGACACACGGAATGTTGACACAAATTACAGACTGCACATTTGAACTTTGAAAAAAAATAACAATACAGCACGATGACACGAAGAAATAAAACACCTTACGGTTCTGTACTGCTTTAAAACATTTATTTGGTGACGTCTTAACAAACGTTGCCGTATTTTTCTATATGTGTACAGTTTGTATTTGGCTCTAGTTTTTAATACTTTGTTCAAACTGCACACTTTTACAAACCCATCAAAGGTATGCGATGTGTTTGCGATTATAGAACGGATACGGAGTGGCAAATATCGTCAGACTAATTTCCAACACATAGTGACCTGAATATAAGGGCACTGGAATTTGGTGATTTTGCTAAAGAACACATGCTAACTACTCAGCCAAGACACCCATGTAGTGCCCCCCCCCCACCACAGCAACAGGAAAATACATTTCAGTCATCACCGGTGATTAAAATCCAGTCACCATTCGTCTTCTATACTGCCTTTCCTCGTGATTCATAAAGTTAAGCACGCAGGCTCCCACTAGAGGTACGATTAAAAAAATAATAATAATTCAATAATATGTACAAACTGTGCATTATGTTTCATTTTAATCCAGTAAAACATATGTCAGGGTTCCCACTCTTTCACATGCTTTTTATTTATGGACCTTTTAAGGACTTTTGAGGGCTAATTTAGCCATTTTTAAGGACTTTTTCTCCCTTCAGCGGGGGATTCACGGTGGATTTAATGCCCGCTCAGCAATATGCGGGCTGAACAGAAAGCCACATACCACTGAGCTGGTGTTCACCATTGCTGCCAAAGGAAGGGCACATCTTTATTTTTAGGGGCAATCAGCTAACCCTTTATTTGACATACTGTATGTCTAATTGAAATTTTTCCTAGCTGTATTACAGGTAGGAAAATGAAAAAAAAAACCTGAATTAATTCTCAAATAAAGTACACTAAGAAAAATGTAAATTTAGAAAATATAAAATTTCAATTTATTTTCGAATAAAAATACATTTTTAAGGATTGTTATTGATTTTAGAAGCTTTCCCTGAAAATTAAGGACAATTAAGAACATAATTTTACAACATCTTTTTTTATGGATTTTTATGAACTTTAAGGACCCGTGGGAACCCTGTATGTGTTAAGTACAGTTCAGTTGTATTTAACTTTTAAGTACAATAGACAATCAGACTTAGGATGGGGAGACTGGGTACAGCTTCGATTGCGAACCACAGCGTAATTCGACCCCGGTCCAATAGTGTGGCAGCCACTGCACTACCAAATGACCCGATTAAAAAAAAAAAAAAAAAATCTCCTAATCATTTGTCATAATTCTGAGTGATGAGGCGTGCGGTAAGAGGAATGTGACGTTGCTTCCTCCGTGGTCGACTCTGCCTCATCCACCTCCTCTTCTTCGTCATCGTCGTCCTCTTGAGGAACGCGCTGCTTGGCAAAGCCGGGCTCCTCCTCATCCATGATTTTCAGAAAGTCATACAACTCGACAGAGGGAGGCCAGTCATCATTCCCCAACGTCCCTATAGACCGAGACCAATGACTCCAATTCAATCTAAAGTCGGAGATCGTTCGAAAATTGGTGCCACAGTAAGCCAAAATTATATTCAAAATAAGACAGTCCTGACTTTGCATTTCTATTCCCAATGGCAGCCATGGAGAATGTAATGGAAATTAAAATTTTAAAAGTGCAAGAGAACAACATCCACATGGCTTTCTAAGTAATACAAAACTGGAGAATACAGCGAGGAGCACAATACAAGGAATGCGTTGCCACACATTATGTTCATTACGCTATTTAACAACAACACATTACCCCACAATGCCCTGAGGCGCTGAGTCCAAACTCACAGCAGGCACAACTACGGTTTTACTTCAATGGTTCTTAAAAACATTTCCGAGACATTGCAACATGAAAAGGAAAAGCTAAATGAGGTCAGCTTTTCTGAATTCTATTTGTCTTCGGACGGTAATGAGAGAGATTTTGACTTGCAAAATACCATCTATTATCACGGTGATAATAGTACACATTAGGAGGATAATGTTATGCTGTGTATATATTATTATATATATATATATTTCCTATTGAGACAACCATGGCAGCTAGCTAGAAAGCTAGCTAGATAGATAGACTAGATAGAAAGTAGGTGGCTAGCTAGAGAGAAAGCTACCATAGCTAGGTGGCTAGCTAGCTAGCTGTCTGTCTGTCTGGCTAGCTAGCTAGCTACCTAGCTAGCTAATAGTAGATAATAATATGACTTTTTTTTAAGTGAACTACTGAATTGAATGAACTGTTCAACAATGTTCTAATTTATTGGATGCAACAATGGACAAATTAAATATCGTCACGGCCGCTATCATTTTGACTTTTTGACACAATGAGTGTCTCCTTCTTTTTTCCTTGTTCAAACGAAAGGGAGACACCTCGAGAGCTAAAGACATCTTGAGGTGCTAGCTAGCTAGCTAGCTAACTGTCTGTCTGGCTAGCTGTCTGTCTGTCTGTCTTGTGAAATACATTATTGTTGGCACTTTCTCAAATTTGAAAATACCTCTCTGAAGATACAGGACAGGTGTTTTTAGAAGTGGGGTTTAAACGTAAAGACACAAGGAAACAATTTATGTCCTTTCCAGTTTTGGACAAATACATTCATTTACATCTGTATTCAACATGAGGAAATTCATACATTATCTATCTATCTATCTGTCTGTCTGGCTAGCTGTCTGTCTGTCTGGCTAGCTAGCTAGCCACCTAGCTAGCTGTCTGTCTGTCTGTCTGGCTAGCTAGCTAGCCACCTAGCTAGCTGTCTGTCTGTCTGTCTGGCTAGCTAGCTAGCTAGCCACCTAGCTGGCTGACGGACGGTCGGACGGACGGACGGACGGACAGACAGACAGATAGACAGATAGATAGACAGATAGATAGATAGATAGATAGATAGATAGATAGATAGATAGATAGATAGATAGATAATGTATGAATTTCCTCATGTTGAATACAGATGTAAATGAATGTATTTGTCCAAAACTGGAAAGGACATAAATTGTTTCCTTGTGTCTTTACGTTTAAACCCCACTTCTAAAAACACCTGTCCTGTATCTTCAGAGAGGTATTTTCAAATTTGAGAAAGTGCCAACAATAATGTATTTCACAAGCGTTATATATCTTCTGTGGATAACGATTGATTGAACGAAACTGTATGAATGAGCGACCATATCTGAAAATGTGACAAACAGCAATAGAATTGTGCGGCGTAAGTTCATTCAATTCTGTATTTGGTTGAAATAGCAAACTCGGCGTGACATCTTTTCCTTCAAGTTTTTCAACTCCACACAACAAGCTTTTAAAATGCACTTTCGCTTTGAGTATCTTCTCCTATTGCGGAATGGATTGTCTCGCATATCGATTGCGACGTTGGGATCCTTACCTGCAGGAGACTCTTTGGCATCCTCCACTCTTTGCAGCCACTGCAAGACAGACAGGGCTGTGATGGGTGTGTTGGGTGGGTACTCATAAACTTCACGTCCAGAGGGCAAATGAGTGAGAATCAGTGCAGGAAGGGGGGGCAGAGAACCCAGATAGGAGCCCAGGACCGACATAGCAGCTGGAGTGCGACCACTGCAATAGAAATGCGTTGGATTTAAAGCAACAACAAAAGACGAATTTTGTGCCTGTCCCGCTTTTTAGTAATCTCCCTCCAGGTGGGAAGTACAGTGATCCCTTGCTATTTGGTGGTTCGTTTATCACGGCTTCAGTGCATCGTGGATTTTTTCAAACATATTCATTACAATTTTTTTTTTTCCCCATATACTGTACATGGAGTACAATACTGTAGTGCATATGTTGCTCTATGTGACTTGTTGTTGTTTTGGAGCTTCTCGCGGACCGTTTGCGGACTTTAAAAAAATATATATATATACATATGGGGACCAAAACCACCCACGATAAACAAAAAGCCGCAAAGTAGCGACCAATTAACATATACAGGTAAAAAAAAATATATATATATATATATATATATATATATATATTCCATCCATCCATCCATTTTCCGAACCGCTTCATCCTCACGAGGGTCGCGGGGGGCGCCGGAGCCCATCCCAGCCGCCCCCGGGCAGCAGGCGGGGGACACCCCGAATCGGTTGCCAGCCAATCGCAGGGCACACAGAGACGAACAACCATCCACGCCCACACTCATACCTAGGGACAATTTATATCAATTGCCATGCATGTTTTTGGAATGTGGGAGGAAACCGGAGTACCCGGAGAAAACCCACGCAGGCCCGGGGAGAACATTCCACACAGGGAGGCCGGATGGAATCGATACCTCAACACTGTGAAGTCGACGTGCTAACCACTGGATACCGGGCCGCCCCTTAATATATATATATTTATATATATATATATATATATATATTTTATTTAAATATATATCTTTTTAAATATAAAATAAATATATTTAAATATATAAATATTAAAAAAAAATATATATATATATATATATATTTTTTTTTTTACCTGTATATGTTAATTGGTCGCTACTTCGCGGATTTTTGTTTATCACGGGTGGTTTTGGTCCCCATTAACCGCGATAAACGAGGGATTACTGTATTGTTGTCACCACTTTGTTTGTTTCATAAAGGAGCCGTTCAATAGGAATTGGCATACTAAAACGTATTTTCCCTTGAAAGGAAACACATATTTCCTTCATCGGACTTCACCAAAACCCTACGAAAAATATCGCCACGCGTAGGACACTACACTGGCTGTGGTGATCCTGCAATTAAGGTCGCGGGCAGACACCGTATTTGTCACCTTGGTAATAACAAGCCATAAATTCAGCCGAAGTCGAAATGAACAGAGACCCAAGTCCTCCGAGGGGGCTAATGTTAAGTTAGAAAAGTAAACCTTTTCCCAGAGGAGATTTCCACATGAGAAAGCATGCAGATTGCAGTCTACAGAGACCACAATGTGGAATGATTGGGAAATTTGATGCTTAATCGGTTGCCCCATCAAATGAGGAAAAGTCATGAAATATAGGCAACTTTTTTGTTTTTTTAACCCCCATGCAGTAATTATCCCAAAATTGGACATTTCGGACACTTTGGACATTGAACAAATGGACACCACAGACAAAACAGTGAAAAATAACTCCACGAAATTTTGCATAGGATGTATATCTATGTCTTGGCCAATTCCCACTGAACATTTTGAGGGGTTGAAAGTGAAAAAAAATTAAAAGTGAAAAAAGATGTTGCACATTGGAAGGGGGACATTTTTGGGACGTAATACCCTTCATGCAGCTGCTTAAAAATACTGCATGAGGGTTAAATGGGGTCTAATTGGCCCCAAAGGTAATAAGAGGGTGAGAGTGTAGCAGTCCTTCAAGTGATCCGCAAAAGAATTCCCGTCCTAAGTACAGTTCAGTTGCATTTAACTTTTAGTATCAATGCATTTAAATGTCATCTTTTAGAACTATTGGTTTTGAAATGGCGGCCCGGTGGTCGAGTAGTTAGCACATCGGCCTCACAGTGCAGAGTTCGTGTGTTCGATCCCGGGCTCTGGCCTCCCTGTGTAGGAGTTTGCATGTTCTTCCCCGTGCCTGCGTGGGTTTTCTCCGGGTACTCCAATTTCCTCCCACGTTCCAAAAACATGCATGGCAGGCTGATTGAACACTCCAAATGTTCCCTTGGTGTGAGTGTGAGCGCGGATGGTTGTTGGTCTCTTGAGTGCCCAGTTCAGGGTGTCCCCAGCCTACTGCCCGAAGACGGCTGGGATAGGCTCCAGCAACCCCCGCCACCCTTATGAGGATAAAGCGGATCGGAAAATGGATGGATGGATCGTTTCAAAACATTCCTATTGGTACAACATCGTAGTTATGCGCAACGCATTTTAATTCAAAAAGTATTTAAGTCGTTTTTATTTTTCCTATATTAAAGGACAGTGTCCATCCATCCATTCTCCAAGCCGCTAATTTTCAAATTTTACATCATGTTAAAGTCGTTTGCAATAACTTGAAAGAGACATTTTAGGAATGAAACCTCTGCCTAGGATTTCGATCGAACACTTCGGCTTGCTCCGTAGATGGCAAATTTGAATGTTGGTCGCGATGCTGCTATTTGGAGGGCCTGCTATTTTTTATCCATCCATCCATCCATTTTCCGAACCGCTTCATCCTCACTAGGGTCGCGGGGGGTGCTGGAGCCTATCCCAGCAGTCTTCGGGCAGTAGGCGGGGGACACCATGAATTGGTTGCCAGCCAATCGCAGGGCACACAGAGACGAACAACCATCCACGCTCACACTCATACCTAGGGACAAGGTGCCCAACGAGCCTGCCATGCATTTTTTGGATGTGGGAGGAAACCGGAGCACCCGGAAAAACCCACGCAAGCCCGGGGAGAACATGCAAACTCCACACAGGGAGGCCGGAGCTGGGATCGAACCCGGTACCTCTGCACTGTGAAGCCGACGTGCTAACCACTGGACTACCGGGCCGCCTGCTATTTTTTATTTTATTTTATTTTATTTTTTTAAATTATTTTCAAGGTTTATTTATGTGTAAAAAAAAATATTAGCAGGGGTTCAGACGAAAATTTTAAAGATTAACGTCCAATAGGGACGCATGCTAACAAACACAATTAGCAAAGTCAATGATCCGATTAATCAATAATCCGGAATGTTTGGTGTAAATAAATACGGCATACAGGTGGATCCAGCAGGTCAGGTAGGGCTCCATCCTCTCGCCTCCCGATTCCAGCAGCCTTTTCATCTCCTCCAGCAGCAGCGTGTTCTGCCTCAGCCCGAGCTCGTCCTCCTCTTCTCCGACAAACAGCAGGAGAAGAGCTTTTCCCAGGGTGAGGAAGGACGGCAGGTTTTCCACTGTCAGTTCAGGCTGACGAAAAAAATGGAATGGGGGGGGGGGGGAAAAAACTGTCACGTGAATGTGGGACAAACAAATATTCAATGAAACGATTCATGTCATCATAACTTTGTTTCCACACATGTTTTTTGTATCTGTGGCTTGGAGCTCATAACGGATCTAACTCGCTTCCAAAAAGTTGCAATGTTGCACATGTCTCTTCTGCAACAAACGTTCTGTGTATTTTATATCTCGCGGGCGCCGATCCTGGCATTGCAAACGACGGCTGGACACTGGTGGCGTCCTGCCTTTGTGACAAAGTGACCACAAGCGGGAAAATTGCCACTTCATCAGAGCAGCGAAAAGATTTTGCTGACGGTGTGAAAGGGGCTACAATAGCCGCACAACATTGGGTGCCGTGCAAACAAACAAAACATAAAAAGGTAGCTTGATACCAGATTTACTATTAATTCTTTAATTCCACAAGACGTACTTGTACATCTATTTAAAATTAGGCCCCGCCTACCAAGGACATACTTGTAACGTCGAAGTCTTTTTTTTTTGCGTCATGAGAGAGAAGGAGGGTCTGATGCAATCTGTGAATGAGAATACACCGGCTTTGCAGTGTAAATCATGTAAAAAAGCGACCAGTAGGTGGCAGTGGTGCCTCACGTGCTTGAAATACATGCTTTTACAAAAAGCTCTTTTTCTCCGTTTTTTGCCCAGGAATCACCATTTTCATGAAACTTCGCACTTTTGTAATGCCGATTGCTGAAGAATGGAAAAAGATACAAGCAAAAAAAAAAATTCTGCTGAAAGAAGAGAGTCCAAACTTTATTTTGGTAGGCTCCATGTTTATATAGCATTAGAACCAAATACAGTCAAACCTCGGTTTTCGAACGTCTCGGTTCTTGACCAATTCGGTTTTTGACCCAAAATGTAGATTTTTTTATGCCTCGGATGACGAACAAATTTCAGTTCTCGAACAAACTGAGCGCACTTGAATGCACCATTTGACTCCTCTCGCCTTCCTTACACGAGGAAGTGACGCTTCCTCGTGTAAAGGAAGTGTAGACGAGGAAGTGACGCTTCCTCATGCTGCTTTCCATTGTGAGCAGATGTGTTCAGTAAACATTTTTATTTTAAAAAGAGCGTGGTTTCAGTTTTCGAACAATTTCGGTTTTCGAACAGCCTTCTGGAACGGATTATGGACAAAAACCGAGGTTTGATTGTAGTCCCTGGGCCTTGCAAGATCAGTCCAAATCCAATAAAACGCTGGGATTGAGGGGGTTGCTCCAGTGAAAATGGCTGCGATTGAATGAGTTAAGGCCCTGATGAGGTACTATCGTTGCGAGGCTGCGGTTTAATATTAGCCCATCACTCCCAAAGAGCTTCAAACGTCCTTCATAAAGATACGAGCACAACGTCGAAACTAAAACTTACCAAAGGATTCAGCAGCGCCGCATGAACGTGGGAAACCAACTCATCTGCAGAGGTGAACTGTGGCAACGCGGAGGGCGGGGCGTGTCGCTTCCAAGACGGAACACTAAAACTGCAGGGAGGCTGACAGAGAGGTCGGCAGCCCTAAAAAGCACATATGGAGAGCACACACACACGCACGCACACACACACACACACACACACTAAATATACAGTATCTCACAAAAGCGACACCTATTTTCTGAGATACTGACTGCTGAAACAACTTTACAAATCTAAAATAAAGTACAGCTTGTATCACAATATAAATTCACAGTTTCCTCAAAATACCTCAACCTTCAGTTACAATGTCTGAATTTGTGGCAACAAACGTGAGTACAGTAATCCCTCGTTTATCCGGGTTAATGGGGACCAAAACCACCCGCGATAAACGAAAATCCGCGAAGTAGCGACCAATTAACATATATCTAAAAAAAAATGCCCCACATGGGACTTGGCGCTTGAGCGGAGCGCACTAACACACACATACACACACACACACACACACACACACACACACACACACACACACACACACACACACGCGCACAGGCCAGCAATCCCCAGCGTACAGCAGGCGTGTTTATGATTCGTCAATTAAGGTTGTTTAGACAATTAAGGGTGGAAGAGGCCTGCTTTTGTTCTTATAAGTCTCTCTCTCTCTTTCTCTCACACACACACACACACACACACTCGAACGTCCACCAGCTGTCATCGTGGGGGGCGTGGAAATGGCAAACTAGCAAACTCTGGTGAATTCAATGAGTTAAGGAAGGTGCCGGAAAATAACGGTGGCTACAAAAAATAGTCACACTTGGCGCTCACTTTTGGTGCCAGCACTTTCGACAGACCTTTGAGGTATTTTGAAGTGGACTTTTAAATTGTTGTTCCTTGTACACTGACTATTTTCTTGTCGGTGTCTATGTGATGGCGGCGTACTCAAAGAAAAAGAGGCAGCGGGAATTTAATGGTCAGCGACAACCTTGGAAAGGAGGAATCATTCTCAGTGCCTACCATTCCTGTGCCAGCGCGTCTGTCAGCATGGCGCTCAGCACCCTCCCTCGCAACGACTTTGCCGCTTCGTTAAAAACGGACACATCTGCCAACACAACCGGAGAAACGGCCATCGCTTCACACAAACTCATCAACGCATCTTTCGCTCTCTCACATTTCAGTCAGATTTTTACAACTGAATTTTACAAAACTGGATCTGATGGTCGTCTATACCAGTGTTTTTCCAACCCCGTGTGCCGTGGGAAAATATCCAATGTGTATGCCTGTGCGGTCTATCGCCTAGAAAGTAATCATGTAGTACCCTCCCATACCGCTAGGGAGCAGCAACAGCTAGCCAATTGCCTTGTGTTTCGAGCACTAGAGACAATAATAATAATAATAATACATTTTATTTATAAGCGCCTTTCAAGAAGCGAATTTGTGCCGCATGAATGCAGGACGACGGTGAAACAATATGAAAGATTATAAAATACTTTTTTCTTTGTGCTCATTTGATTCCAATTCAAGCTGTTATAGCGTCATTCTTCAATGTTAAAAACGGTTATCGTAAAAATATAACACGTTAATTGTTAAAATAAGCGGGGTTTTTTTCTTCACATTTTCAGCTAATGGTGTGCCGTGAGATTTTTCAATGAAAGAAGTGTGCCTTGGATAAAAAAAAAGTTTGAAAAACACTGGTCTACACGGACGGGCTCACGCAATTCATCCCTTACCCGAAAGTGTCCGCATCCGAAACAGTCCGACGATTTTGTCCGGGATGTAGCCTGTAGCTAGCTCAGGATGAGACGTCCCGTGAAGGAACGATGTCACTCCTGCTGAGTCGACAGAACCTGGGGAGAGGCCGGACGGCTCCTGGATGAAGGACAATGGACGCACAGACACAAACAGGGGGGGGCGGGGTCAAGGATTTGGAAGCCTGTGAAAGGTCGATTACTTTGGGCCTCACCGTTTCCATCACACAAATTGACAAGATGATATTTCTCGGGTACCGAAAAACGTCATCGCTTTTCTCAAATGGCATCCCCTTGGCACAGACAATTTTTTAAAAAAATAGCTCAAGATGGACCCGTATCAAGAGCAGAGTGCAGGAAGTGAGCGGGTGCGACTCCCCGTGTGGGCACCGGTGTTTTCCCTCAAACATGTTTACACACAGCTCAGCTCAGAATGTCTTTCCTGCGTGTGTTTATTTGGGGTGGTGAAGATATCTTTCATGGTCCTCATCACACACACGCGCATTTTGTGGAGCCTCCTCCTGCGGTGGGACTTTATCACAGCTGCAGTGACGGGCCAAGACTAACATTCCTTTGAGATGTTGTTTTTAACCCTCCACTTTTCTCTCATCCTATCAAAAGCAAATGACATCCGCGAACGTGCAGTTTTTAATGTTGATCATATTTTTTATGGGCTTCCGAACACACGTGCAAAACTCAAGGCTCAAGAAACAGGTCGGCCCACAAAATCTTTTTGGGTGGTCGATGAAAGCAAACGGCGAGTCTCTTTTCGTGCTAAGAATGAAACAGTTTGTGCATCATGAATTTATGCTGCAGTCCAATTTGTTGTGCCGTTCCCTTTGCTGTGCCTGCCTTGGCCACTAGGAGGCAGTAAAAGACAGTTATGCCGACAAAAGTGAAAAAAAAAAGAGTATTACCGTATTGGCCCGAATATAAGACGGACGGCCCTGATTATAAGACGACCACCCTCTTTTTCAAGACTCAAGTTTGAAAAAAGACTTTTTGAACACCAAATTAATTTTCATACAGAAAATAATTACAGTACATCTGAAACAAATAATTCTAACAATATATTTGAGAGAAAAAGCATGTTATTTTTCCACATTCAAATCTTAATATCTGAACATTTAAATATGTCAACTAAAGTGCAATCACATTCGTGGCTTCTGGTTTTTGAAATGTAAATGACGTCATAACTTCTCCTCAGCTGCCGGTTAACCTGGCCGATCTTCGACCCACTTTTCTCCAGATTGTCGCTACGTTTCTCCATTTTCTGTTATCTCTTCTATTATGTTCTTCTCTTTTCTTTCTTACCGCTATTTTTTATTTTTCTTCTTTGTGCTACCGCTATTTTTATTTTTATTCATCGTGACAAGAGTTCACTTTGGCCTGGGGAGTCAAGTTCAGCATTTGCTTCAATGATATCTGGCGCCATCTAGCGTCGTGAATGGGTATAATGTCTAGACCCCGAATATAAGACGACCCCCACTTTTTCAGTCTTATTTCAATACAAAAAAGACCGTCTCATATTCGGGCCAATACGGTAAATCATGGGAGTAGGAGTATCCCAAATGTTTCCGGAGTTTCTCTTTTCTGTGTGTACAGCAAAGTCGATGAAATTCCAAACCGTCTTTTCACCTTCCCATTTCATTCAACATACAAACGAAGAAAGGTCAAAGAGTAGAATCTCACAGTAAGATAAAGCGAAGCAGCGGCTCACATCCCAACATTCCTCGGTACACCTGAATGGGCTCGTGAGGGCGGAGTAGCAGGACACTTGGATAGGCAGTGATTGGCTGGAACGAGATGGGGCGGGAGCCGACTGGCCGAGCGGCGCAGAGGTCGGTCCATTCGCCGCAATCCACTGCGCTCAGGTGGACGTCGACGACGCCAGCATCTGGAAATGCGGCGATAAAAAGAAGCGTCGACATGCGTCGATAAGTCCACTCCCATTTACGGATAAGAGAGTTTAAAAAAAAATGGCATACTGTCAGCAAGTAGTGATTACCTGCAAGCCTCTGGGCCACTTCTGTAAACGAGCTGAGGAAGGCCATTGAAACAGCGTCCCCTGGTGGTAGCATTAGAAACTACAGTGATATGCACATTCACCGTACCCTTTATTAGTGAAAAATAAAATATAATATATATTATAAATATATATATTAATAATATAAATATTATTATATTATATTATTAATATAATATAAATACTATAAATATATATATATTATTAGTGAAAAATAAAATATAAATATAAATATATATTGAAGATATTAAAAAAACCGCATTTATTAAAAACGGAAAAAAAGTAAATAAATTTTCAAGAGATAAGTATACTTTTTTTCTTTAATTGTATGACGCAGTATCACGAAAGTCACACGTTGACTACTAAGCAAGTTAAATTTCCCACAGCACTGATTGGACAAGCAATGTCATGTGATCAACTGCAGCCAATGATGGCCAAGCGGGCGTATCATAACTAATTAACATGTTGAGTCGGTTGTGTCTTAACCTCCACTGCAGAGGCTCCATCGAACCCCTGAGACCGATTCACCGAACCCTTTTTTGTCATTGTGTCATGTACTTCCCATCAACAAAGTTTTTGTCATAATCATTGTCAAGATTAATTCGATGAAAAAGGTACATCACAGAAACAAAGCTAGTGGCGACCTGTTTCTCATCCCACTGTGTTTTCGTCACTCGCCCCGACAAGGAGTTCCTTTTATGACGTCACAATAAAGTGAAACGTTCAATGACGACGCTGCCAAGAAAGCAGAAGCGAGCGACATACATTTGAGGTAGAAGAGCACCACCGTGAGGGCGCTTTGAGCTACTGCATCGAGGAAGTCGTCTGACGTCAGTTGGGTAATGGAGTCCATGTGCACCATGTGGCCTCGATTCACATAGACGGATGCCATAATTTCGTCTTCCAACTCCCCTGTAGAACAAAAATGAAAGCGTACTCATCCGTCCTTCTTCCATGGCTCCTGGGTATTCATTCTCAAATTCTCAACTTTACCATTCGCCACGTCGTCCTCAATATTACACTCTTCCCCTTCCAACTCCTCGCTTTGCATTTCATCTCCCTCATGATGAAGGAAGAGCTCCAGGAGCTCGTCCGGGTTGTCTAAGGTCAAATACCTGACCTCAGGCCCCTAGAAGTAAGGACGACACAGGCGAGAAAATCAAGAAAACTGAAGACATAGCGGAGCCTTGAGAGACGAGTTGAAATCATTGGGTGACCATGCTCGTAACTTGAAAAACTTCTTTGAAATGAATCGAAATACCAAAAATCTGTTGCAGCCTCCTGAGAAAAAAACAAAACAAATTGGACAATATTGTACAGTCAAACCTTGGTTTTCGAACGTCTCGGTTGTCGTCCAATTCGGTTTTCGACCAAAAATTTCGAGTTTTTTATGCCTCGGATGACGAACAAATTTGGGTTCTCGAACAAACTGAGCGCACTTGAATGCACCATTTGACTCCTCTCGCCTTCCTTCCACGAGGAAGTGACGCTTCCTCTGGAACGGATTATGGACGAAAAACGAGGTTTGACTGTACTTTATAAAAGCACGACATAATTAAAGAGAATATGAAGAACAAACAGTTTCTGCGACATTTTTTTTGTTGTGGCTGCAATTAAATGGACATTATTCTCCTCCTTCTGATGTGCGCACCTTTGTCAGATGGGGGCAGAAAAATACAGATATGCACGCACGAGGAATTGTCTCACAACTGACTGAGAAAGATGCGTGAATATCGGTCCCTTTTTTGCAGAGGATAAAGAATACATGCTTGGAAGTGTTTTAATATTGGCTGTCTACCTGTGTTGCTCCCCAGTTTGTGTTCCAACATCCCTTGCTTAAAGGGCTCTGGCACCGCAGCAGCGATGCTAATTTAGTCCATTTGTGGGGTTTTGCATTGTTTACTCGCCTTAGACTGACTCTATTTAGGCTAAGTTGCATGTACAGTCAAACCTCGGTTTTCGAACGTCTATGTTCTCGACCAATTCGGTTTTCGACCAAACATTTTGAGTGTTTTTATGCCTCAGATGACGAACAAATTTCGGTTCTCGAACAAACTGAGCGCACTTGAATGCACCATTTGACTCCTCTCGCCTTCCTTACACGAGGAAGTGACGCTTCCTCGTTCGTGTTGCTTTCCATTGTGAGCAGACGTGTTCAATAAACATTTTTATTTTAAAAAGAGCGTGGTTTCGGTTTTCGAACAATTTCGGTTTTCGAACAGCCTTCTGGAACGGATTAGGGACGAAAAACGAGGTTTGACTGTACTTCTGTTTTTCTATTTGTTTTTCTTAGTATGTTTAGTTTGACAACAAACTTCAACCGGGAGTGGCCATAAAGAGCTTGCTTGTTGTAAAGGGGGTTGAAATGAGTTAAGTTCACTGCCGCCATTCGGCGTGCATATCTCCAATTTTTTTTCACGAATTCATGCAAAAAAATAAAAATAAATCACCCAAACGATTCCTTTGTAAATCGCCTCACTCGTAATCAAGGCACCACTGTATACGGAAATATTGTAAATCATCACCAAACCTCATCCGGCAGCCTGTAAGCAGCGTTATATTCAGCCGGCGTTTTCACCGCAGGGCTCTTCCTTGATAACACAAAGATCGAATTCATTCCGATGGTCCGATGAACAGAAAAGAACGTGCAAGACGACTTGATGATGTACCTTGCATCTTACCTGTGCACCAGCGTCATCAAGGCAACGCCCCGCAGCCTCCAGGCCAGCGCCTCGGCCGTGTCGCGGTCCAGTCGCTCCGTTTCGGAATGCGAGAACAGAAAGACCTGGGGGGTCTGGCGGTAGTGGAAGAGTGGGCTCGGAACAGCGGCGGGGTCTTTGTATACTTCCGACTGGCGACACAAACGACGGAGCAGAAAAGCGCACGAAATGAATCGCGGCGCCGGAAACGATGCGTGCTGCTTTCCCTTTGCCGTTTGTGAGAAAGCAAAGGAGCCCGGTTACCAACAGCGGCGCCTCCATCAGTTGCAGGAAGGCGTGCAGGCTGAGCGTGGACAGCGGCGTCCTCATCGGTGTCAACGGGCAGCGCTCGGAGTTGGGGGCCGCGCAGTGGAGGAACCACACGCGGGACAACGGTGAGGATCTGTGAACGCTGAAAGGAAAAGCCTTTAAATCGGTGAATTCTAATTCATTTTCTACTCTGGGAACAAGATGGGAAGAGAAGACAAACATACCCCAAGTGCTTCAAGACAGGGCCTCCAGTTATGAGGATGAACTGGTGTTTCGATCCGTACACATATGCCGTCTCCATGACGGATCTGTGCTCTAAAGTAACGCAGACGCAACAGCTTACTGGTAATGATGGCAAAACGAAGCTTCATGAAGCACCTGTGATACTTTTTGACACCTTTAGATGGTGCTCTTGGTTTAAATATAAAGGTTAGTGCAATGGAAATGTATTAAAATGCCACTGCATCTTTAAACCAAGAGTGCCCTTAGAGGAGTTAAAAACTTACACAAGTGCTTCACGAAGCTTCACTTGTCCGCCACTACTTACTCGAAGTAGAGGCTCACCGAAGCAGCAGCCCACCGGAGCCGGATTGTTTTGAAAAGCGCTTATAAATCAAATGTATTATTCATTCATTCATTTTCCGAGCCGTTTTATCCTCACAAGGGTCGCGGGGGGGTGCTGGAGCCTATCCCAGCCGTCTTCAGGCAGTAGGCAGGGGACACCCTGAACTGGTTGCCAGCCAATCGCAGTACACACAGAGACGAACAATTATCCGCGCTCATACTAAGGAAAATTTTGAGTGTTCAATCAGCCTGCCGTGCATGTTTTTGGAATGTGGGAGGAAACCGGAGTACCCAGAGAAAACCCACGCAGGCCCGGGGAGAACATGCAAATTCCACACAGGGAGGCCGGAGCTGGAATTGAACCCGGTACCTCTGCACTGTGAGGTCGACGCACTAACCACTGGACCAACAGGCCGCCAAAATGTATTATTATTATTATTATTATTACTATTACACATCCCAGTAACTGAGAGCTGGAGGGGCGGCGTGGGGGGGATCACTATGTCTTGAGACGAACGTTGTCAGTGGCGCTCTCTTGTACGCAAGGTAGTGTATGAGCTCAGCAATGTGAACCGCTACAGCGGCGTGTACGTTTTGATCGGTGACGTCCGTACCTTGTGTGCCAAGACTGCTGACATAAGCCAGCACGATATCCTTCTTCCCTCTGACGGACTTCTCCATGACCAAGAGGTCGGCGTCCGAATGCACGTACTTGACCTCGTCGCGCAAAATGGCGCTGAAGGGGGAACATGAGAGACTGCGTTTGGTTTTAGGAACATCGCAGTTTGAATGTTCCCCGATAAATATGTCAAACTGAGTTTCGTCACAACTGCAAGAAGGAATTTTTTTAGCATGGGCACAGCGTCACATTTAACAGTGAATCAGTGACTGGACATATTTCTCTGCACGAGGGATAAAAAAAAAAAAAAAAACAACAACATTTTCGGGGATGATGATCAAAAAAAAGGAAAAGGTTATCAGGCTGAACAAATAAAGCACTCCAACAAAGACAACAACAATGAAACATTTTCTGAATACGTACTCGTGATTAGCCTGAGGGACTGTTTGCTTACTTACAACAAGACTTCGGAGACAATGGAGTTGACGTCAAACACGGTGTCCAAATCAAAGCTCAAGAACTCCTTGCCATCCCTTCAAAAAGAGATATTTGGAGTTAAACAACAACCAAACAAACAAAAAAATTGGATTTACGACCTCGTTGACTGCAACCAGTGGTGAACAAGCTTGCTTGTCAACAAATATGTTTGCTAACCTACCTACCAGTGGCTCTCTCTCTCAATCTTTATGCCGTTCAATGGGACGACTTTATACCCGGAAAGACAGACTTAGGCTATTTTAGGAGTAACTTAACAAATCTGAACCCACTACGTACTGGGTACTATACTTACACTCCACATACCTGAAAAGAAAAGCAGTCTGTTGGGCCATTTCTTTTGTGCAGTATGAGGGAACCCTCTCCTTTTTGCAGTTGATCTACAAAAAATAAATAAAAATAATAATAATAATAATCAATCGATAATGTCATATTGTTAGCCCTTTTAGATATCAAACAATGAACTATTTAAACTCATCCTTCATCGTTAAGGCTCATGACATGACGTGTTACCTTGCCAACGAGTACTCCATAATCTTTCAGAACATCTGCAGACTTTTTCAATTCCCCCAAAAAGAGAGAGACGGTTTGGGAGACTGACGCCAAAGGAGAACAGGAAGAAATGATTCATTCTCGACACTCGGGAGCAAGCAAAGTGGTCAGTGCGGCACCGCAATACCTTGGCTCTCAAAATAGATGAAGACCATCTTCCCAGAATTGATTTTGTCATCAAAGTCCACAGCCGTAAATTCGAGCAGCAGTCCCGATGCGTTGAACGTGTCTGTGCATCCAGCGGCACTTGTGCACAGCAGCAAGAAAGTCACACGCAGCCACATTATGGACAAGCAAGGCTGACTTGGCCTCTGCAGGGGAAAATCTGAAGGGGAAAAAGATTTGAGAGTACAGTGAAACTCCTCTACAATGAAATCGACATGGGTGAAAATACCCCCTTAGTGTGAAAAAATCTACACCATGCACCTCTTTCCTGTTTCAAATTTGCTACAGTGAAAAACCCCTGCTGTGAAAAATGTCTTGCTGCAAACATGATTTCGTTGGAGAGGAGTTTCACTGTACTGTACTCGTGTTTGGCGTTTGAATTGTTACTTAAATTGTACCAGTACGTATATTTACTGGGCTTTTTTATTGAGTGATTGATTCGTGGGTATAAAAAAAGAAAATGGCTTCCAAAGCAGTTTAGGTGCCGAAGGAAAGAAGACAGAAAAGTAGTTTTCAGCAAAAGAAGGAGGGCGTTAAATGAAAAGTGTGTCCAAGGGATGGAAGGAAGATGGGAACGAAGGATGAATGAAGGCAGAGAGGAACCAGGAAGGAACCTAACAAGGAAGGACGGAAAGAGGGATGTTTGAAGAAATAGCAGGTCTCGGGGAAGGAAGGCAGAAAAAAATAAGGTTACCAGAAAGAAGGTCAGAAGGGAAAAAGTCAAGAAGTAAAAAAGGTACAGTAAATGATAAAAGAACAAAAATGTAAAAGCATATAAATAAAGAGTCATGTTAATCCGTATCGTGTAAAAGTGCAAAATGTAAAATGATTCGATAGTATGATGACAAAGGAAGCTGGTGGATAGCCTACCTGAAAAACTTTTATTTTTCAGAGTGGAAAAAAAATGGCAAGAAACTTCAGTTCATGTGAATCATGTAATGCCGAAAGCATCGCGACGTCAGCGACCTCATTCCTCGTGGTGTAAAACAGGATGAAACGTGCCTAAATTATGCTTCGGGTTCAAACAAGAACTAGTGACCAGTGTATTAGCATTGTGTGCTAGCTACCGCTTAGTTACAACGGGTTCTTTTTTGTTGTTGTTGTCTTTAATTAGCGACCAGGCAGACAGTCTGAAAAAAGCGTTAAACCATAAATCCCGTGGAAAAGCTAGTTTGTAATACCGCGTTCTTGTTCCTTGGGAAACGCATTCTGAAAGCAAACTCCACATTATGTTGTTGTTTTTGAATAAGTGGCACGAATACAATTCGGCTCACGTGTCATGAATAACTTCCTTGATTACTTTTCAAAATAATATTATTTGAGTGCCCATATATGCACGTATAAAAACTGGGAAAAAATCCACAAAAGAAATCACTCAATAAGAACGGATACACACTTTTTAATATTAGTATGAGTCGGCGTTTGAAATTGGACAAAAGTGTTGCACCACTTTAAATGGATTTTATTATGAAGGTTTTTTTCCTGTAGCACCATTAATATTACAGGTAACTGTTTGGTTCAGATAACCACATGTTTTTCCTCAACCAATCGGGTTGTCGAAAGGCTTCGGAAGACTGACCAATCGCCACAGATAAAAGGAGGGCAGTCTGTCAGTTCACGTCATCGTAGACCAATGCAATAAGCAAATTGGTGGAGGCTCGGGTCCACGGTCAGCCAATAAAATGTCTCACTGGGTGAGTGGGCGTGACTCCCACGTGGTCACTTTTGCTAGGAAACTACCTCGACTCGGTGGCTCCTGAGTCATCTAAACCTCATTGAAGCGGGCCGACTATTGAGCCAAGATGGCGGTGACGGAGCGTTTTCTTCTTGTTTAAAACTAAGAGCTTGGGGGCGGGTCTCTAATTGCATCACAGCTGATCTGGAGACCCCCCCTCCCCCCCCCCTAGTTGTTTTTTTTTGTGTGTGTGCATGCGAGTCGCTGGAGAATTTCCTTCTTATTTTTCATTTTACCTTGTTTGAGCGTTCAAACAATTGGACTGGCTTTCTTCCTCACGCCATCATTTGAGTTCACACGGCCGCGCGCAGTTCCACGATGCCCCTTATTTTAAGGAATAACGCTTTGAGCGCACATTTCAAAGGAATCTTTTGTGAATTCGAGTCAGCTTTGACCCACTTTTGCCGTCCGCGGCTTTGCTTGTGTTAGTCACCAGCGGAGATGTTTTCTACCAGAGAGGAGGTCACTTCCAGCTTGTTGAGCCCCGTGCTGCAGGAGGACCCCGAAGGAGATGCCGTCTCCCCCGCTTTGGAGCTGAGTCTCACCACCGCGTACACCGTCCTGTACTCGCTCCTCTTCGGCTTCGTCTACCTGCAGCTGTGGCTCATTCTGCACTACGGATACAAGCGCTTCAGCTACCAGAGTGCGTTCTTGTTTCTGTGTTTACTGTGGGCAGCGCTCCGGACGACCCTCTTCTCCTTCTACTTTGAAAATGCGGCGCAGGCCATGCAGCTGCAGCCGCTGGCCTACTGGCTGCTTTACTGCTGCCCCGTGTGCCTCCAGTTTTTCACCCTATGCTTGCTCAACCTCTACTTCTGGCAGGTAAGAACTCCGAAGCGGCTGGGGGGTAATTTGTTTGTTAGTGCAATCATTCGGTCAGTCGGGCAAACAAAAAGGCATGGTTGCACCTTCCATCAACTTTATTGTGCTCAAAACGCACACAAAAGGAGTTTTTTTTGTGTGTGGGTAAAGCAGTCGACGGTACTACTGGTTAATTTTATGATCGATGAGAAAAAGCAGCCTAATGTGGTCGCACCTGCCTCTGATTTGACAGGCAGTCGCAGTAACCTGAGGAAAACCTGTTACCTTGTGAGTCAGGAAAGAGCACCAGGGGCGTGCAGAGGGCTGGGCTGCAAAGGGGCACACAGCCCCCACCTTTGGCCACCCCAAAAAATTGAATTGGCACCCTAACACCTTTGGCTGGGCGATACACCAGACTTCTGTGTATCAGCCAACAAAGTCTTCCGTCCAACAACCACACCCGTTCCCCAAATCCCCCAATTCCCCCTTTTGTCTGGGACATTCAACTTTGACACGCAATATTATTTTTAAGCTAGCTAGCTTAATCTACGTAGCCCATTTTATACAAAAGGTAACTCAGTGTGCGTCACATGCTTACATGTCCAACATTTTAAAGCATTTAAACACTAAAGAACGAAAGACATTGAAAAACGGAAAGCACCGGAATTAAAGATGCCCTAAAATAATGACAGAAAGAATGCAAAAAAAAATATATAGAAAAAAGTAATTGGTCCGTCATAGGCATGAGGAGGGAAAAGAAGCCTCGTTTTTTTAACCAGGATTAAAAAAAAAACAGAACACTTGGGGCTGACTTCACTTTTGTTGGCATCCAATTCCATTTGTGTGCAGCATAGCAGCTAAATGCTGCGTCACCATTTTTGCTTTCAACTGTGGGCTTCACTCATTGACCCGAGTCTGACCTCAAAGCCATGATGGGTTTATAGTCCACGCGCATTTCTTTCATCGACTGGATTTTTGGGGGGAATCATAAAGCACAATTAAAATCCCTTAATTTTAATCCAAAAATCGACAGTGCGCCTTGTCACCCGATGCGCCTTCTGTGTAGATGTCGACTTTTCAGTTCGTCGTCTTTGATTCCATTTTTTCCCCCATTTTCACACATCAAATCGTGAGCAGGCGTCCATTGTTTTGTCATACATACAGGAATGAGATCTACTTCCTGTTTCTGTATCTATGAATCATGGGAAATGTAGTCACACCGACGCAGGAGTCAGGAACCTTTTCCACTCAAAGAGCCTTTTTTTTTTTAAACCCGGTTTCCATGGAAACGACAACACTGGGAGCCACAGACACTTTTTGTCATCTGAAGTGACGACGTTATTTATATACGTGCGCGCGCGTGTGTGTGTGTGTGTGTGTTTGTGTGTGTATTACACTTGTAAAATAGTGTGTCGCTTATGAAATACATGCAGTCCATCCATGTTTCAGAAAATCTAATTTTATTGATTAAATAAACACATTTTGAACCCCCCCCCCCAAAATAATAAAATACAAATTGCAGAGTTGAAGGTATCTTTCAAATGACTTAAAAAGCTGAACTTGGCGTTCAACCTCGAGCAAACCAAAAATGCCGCGAGCCATCATCTTTTTAGCGCGTGTCGTAACTTGACCTTCTGACCTTTAATTTGATTTGGTTGACATGACCTCACATTTGTCCTGAAATGGAATCCCTCACCTGATGTCTAAAACATTTTAAAAGTTTCAGAGGTGTAGAATGCTTTTGTTTAGCTGCAATAAAGGAGTCAAAGTATCCTTACCACCTCCCTTTTTTTTTTTATACAAAGCATAATAATAATAATACATTTTATTTATAAGCGCCTTTCAAGACACCCATATACTGTAATAATAATAATATATTTAATTTATAAGCGCCTTTCAAGACACCCAAAGGACACTTTACAATCAGGAACCAAAACAATAAAACACAATGCGGGTTGAGTAGCGGCAGCCAAACGCGCCAGCGTTCACTCAATGTGCATAAATGTGTATAATGAACCCAGACATTTTGGCAAGTCACACTTGAAAGCAAACATCAGCTCGTGTGTGTGTGTGTCTACACAACACCCTCCACACTAACGCGACGAAATTTGCAGCTGAAGGAATAAAGTCAATAAAATAAAGAAGGAATGAGACCGTTCCGACAAGCCACATGACATCTGATCAAACACTGTGGCCCATCAGATAATTTGTGCTTACAAGAGGGAAATTCAAGACTTTGACTGGAACTTTATTGCTTTTTTTTTTTGTTTTTTTTTGTTACCTGGTTACACCAGAAAAGAGATATTGGCCCTCTGTCGACATAACGCGTACGTCAGGACCGCATGACCATCTGCTGCAAGCATGCATATAGCGATTTTACAGAGCCGAATTCCCTGCTGCTTAAATCACTGATGTATCGCAGGTCTTTTGACATATTGGCGACTTCAAGCAAGTTATCTCGCATGAAACGATTGTCTGACAGGAATTATTTTAGCATATCGTGCTATTATAATGAGGGGTGTCAAACTCATTTCACATTGTGGGCCACATACGGACTCGGTAGATGTCAAGTGGGGCCGAACCATTAACATGATACCATACTGTGCTATAAATCGCCAAAATAACATCTCTTTCCTTTGTTTTGGAATCAAGAAGCATTGATTGGCGCTTTCATATCATTTTGCTGCGTTGGGTCGATCTCAGTGACAGACTGAGACTGTTGTTTTCTTCTCCGATCGAAACAAGGTTGTCTGCTACTGTGATCAAAACAGTGTGCCACGAAATCCACAAATTGCATTTTATTTAAAATATTCATTCTGTGTGTATAATGCATTTTTTTTTTTCCACTTTTAAATTATCCCGCCGGCCGGATCGAACCTCCACCAAAATGTGAGCGAAATGCAGTGGAGATACTGCATTTGCTTCCTGGACATGTGACACGCACTTGTCAAGGGAACCGTGAAGTAGTCGCTCGTCATCGAGTATCGTTGCAATAAAATGCGGCAATAATGTCGCCATATTTAACCGTCCTCAGTTTGTGCTGATTAGCAACACGGGTGAGCTGGAGTATTACCCAACCTCTCCCTCCTCTGGTTGAGAGGAAAGAAATTTCATATACAGTCAAACCTCGGTTTTCGTACTTAATCCGTTCCAGAAGACTGTTTGAAAACCGAATTGTTCGAAAACCGAAACCATGGTTCCCATTGGAATCAATGTAAAAAAAATTAATCCGTTCCAAGTCAAGAAAACAACTTTTTTAAACCACTTTTTTTATAATTTCACACCCTAAAGTAAAAAGTCTACCACCAAAATAAGTCAAAAACAAATTGTACGCCATACAGACATTACCAAAGCTCTGAAACAACTGTTTTTTGGTTGCAACTAATGAAGGGGAAGCTTATTTTTCTCAACAACAACAACAAAAAAATCAGCAAAAATACAAAACTCAATTTAATTCATGAGATTTTCAACGTTAAAAACTTTCCATCAAAATGGCTCTTTATGTTTTTCAGGAGCAGGAAACAACTGTGTCCCCCCCCACCCCCCCCCCCCCAAAAAATGTAACTCTTCTCACACGGTATGTGCCATGTAAATACAAAGCAAAACAAACTGCCCAGAACAATCCTGGCCGATCAATCGGCGCAACCCAAATTGTATCACATTTGGTCTCTTCCCCCGTTGCCCCAAATGCTAAATGTGCAAAAAGGAAACGGCGCAGAGCTCCGGTTGCACTGCGACGTGGACTTTTGACGACACATTCTGCATTCCCACACCACAGGCAAGCACTAAAAGCCTCGAGCTGCAAACTAGTGAACATACTGTCGCCACTTAACAGTATATAGCACCCAAACACACGCAGACTAAAGAGCCAGGCCTGTGATTTAGTTCCTCTCCTTACCTTTTGAGCACTTGCTTATACTTGGACTCATAATGATCTTAATTACCATATTTACCATACCACAGTTTTATGCTCTTGGCGCAGTCGCCGCCTTTCGAGGTTGCCTTCTGACCTACATTCTGACACAAAAGGCAGATTGTTTACACACATGCGGTTATGCAACTTGGAAAAGTCAGCAGAGAGAGACGAACGAGGTTGAGTGAGCTCGCCACAAAATCGCACCGTAATCGCCGTGGAACCCAGCCAGCAGAGATAAGACTGGAAAAAGATGATTATCTTCGGGTTAGGTCTCATTGAAAGAAACATTCAGCAAGTTGAAAATGCATAGTCATATCAAGTCATTTTTGAACCAGTCATTTTTATCCCGTACAAAGAGGAGCCACCATGCACACCTGATTTGTTTTTTTTTTTGGGGGGGGGGGCTTGAATAATTCTTATTTTGGCTATGGCGGGGGTCAACTGCCACTCTCAGGTAAATATGAACGTAAAACTAAACTTAAGACAGAGAATTAGATGTGTACTTAAAACAACCAGAGCTCGTCACAGCAACAACATGGTTTGTATTTTCGTTATTACCGTATTGGCCCGAATATAAGACGGCCCTGATTATAAGACGACCCCCGTCTTTTTCAAGACTCAAGTTTGAAAAAAAGACTTTTTGAACACCGAATTAATCTTTATACAGAAAATAATGACAGTACATCTGAAACAAATGATTCTCACAATATATTTGAGAGAAAAAAGCATGTTATTTTGCCTCATTCAAATCTTAATATCTGAACATTTAAATATGTAAACTAAAGTGCAATCACGTTCGTAAATAAATGGCTTCTGGTTTTTGAAATGTAAATGACATCATCACTTCTCCTCAGCTGCCGGTTAACCTGGCCGATCTTCGACCCACTTTTCTCCAGATTGTCGCTACGTTTCTCCATTTTCTGTTATCTCTTCTATTATTTTCTTCTCTTTTCTTTCTTACCGCAATTTTTTTTTTTCTTCTTCGTGCTACCGCTATTTTTATTTTTATTCTTTGTGACAGGGGTTCGCTTTGGCCTGGGGAGTCCAAGTTCAGCATTTGCTTCAATGGTATCTGGCGCCATCTAGCGTCGTGAATGGGTATAACGTCTAGACCCCGAATATAAGACGACCCCCACTTTTTCAGTCTTATTTCAACGCAAAAAACACGATCTTATATCCGGGCCAATACGGTAGAAGTGCAGCCGTAATTGCTACGTACTGTTTTATTGTTTTTGTTCCTGATTGTAAAGGGTCCTTGGGTGTCTTGAAAGGCGCTTATAAATAAAATGTATTATTATTATTATTAAAAGATAGATTTCCCGCCCCCCATCTTTTTACATTTTTTGAAAAAGCTCCAGGGAGCCACTAGGGCGGCGCCAAAGAGCCACATGCGGCTCCAGAGCCGCGGGTTGCCGACCCCCGTGCTGTACGATTGAAGCAGTGAGATTATTTCACTTTATGAAGTGTAACACATGCCTGTTACCTTAGAGTTGTCAAATTAGGGGCTGTGTGAGCGCGTTGTAAATCCAATTTATGTCCACCGCAAAGACAGACTTCAATTTTTGTCCGGGGGCGGGGTCAAGGGTGCTGTGTTTTTGTGTTCCTTTAATTACACGGGAATGTCTTGAGACTCTGTCAAGTTCACACGGCTCCCCGAAAAGAAGGGAACATTTTGCTCCTCTTCTGACCTTCTCTTACTCAACACTTCCCCACCACGTCATGCCTTTTGACATTCATACTCTTTGTTGTTGTTTTTTGGTGTATTTCTTAGGTGGTGTTTAAGGCAAAAGCCAAATATTCCCCAGAGCTCACCAAATACAGGTAAAAAAAAGTTTGTTGAAAATCAGAGATATTAATCTGTATGCCGTGGTTGTCGTTCGCAGTGCCGCCGCCGTCGTGTGTCTCGTGTTCATTTTGCAGTGACAGCATAACACATTTGAAAATGTGGAAATGAAAAGGGCTCTGATTGTCCACCGCCAGCATCCGCCGCCACAATCATCCCCATTGTGGTTTCTTTTTTTTTAATTTTTTGGCATATTGGATTAAATTAAATTCATAACCGCTTGGAACAACAAGCTGCACGTCGGAAAAGTTTAAGATTGTATTTTTGTCCATGCTCCAGCCCCCCAATCAATGTGTCAGCTGGCTAAAATCTGTACCGAAATAATTTTGTTAACCGGTTTCCATTCACTTGAACAATAATTGAAGAAACAACAAACAAATAGTTGACTGATATCAATATTAATAATCCGTCATTTTGTGTGTGTGTGTGTGTGTGTGTGTGTGTGTGTGTGTGTGTGTGTGTGTACAGTAATCCCTCGTTTATCATGGTTAATGGGGACCAAGACCACCCACGATAAACGAAAATCTGCGAAGTAGCGACCCCCCCCCATATATGTACATGTACATAATATTTATAAGGCCAAATTTATGTATGTAGAAGTAAATTTTGAAGTAATTAACATGACTTAATGCGGTATACTAATAGATTTAAACATGTATAAGTTAGGTTAGTTTATGAATAACAAAATACGGTAAACATATACATGTAGTATATGTTGCTCTATGTGACTCGCTTTTGTTTTGCTGACTTTCGCTGCTTTTCGCGGACCAAAATTTTTATTTATTTATTTATTTTTTATGGATATGTTTGAAAAAAATCCGCGATGCACTGAAGCCGCGATAAACGAACCGCGAAATAGCGAGGGATCATTGTACTAGTAATAATACGATGCGATGTGTACCTAATGAAGTGTCCAGTAAGTGTGTCGAATGAAACATACGAATGCTCTGCGATACAGTTTTTTGTTTGTCTTCCTCCCCCCAGGATTGCCCTCTCGGTGTTCTTCCTGTCCCTCTGTATATGTTTCCTTGTGGTGAATTTAACGTGCGCCTTGTTGGTGCAAGGAGCTTTGGAGCGTTCGGAATTGCCAAGGTAAGGGTTAGAGATACTGATAATTACAATAAGGATATTTTCAGCCGAATAGCATAATTGCACCAAACGTTTTGACTGCGTCACAATCACAGAGTTGCCGATCAATAGAAATGAATCATTTCCTGAAAAAAAATGTATCTGATTTTTCATACTTTCAAAAACCTGTTGTCCGAATTTTAAATACTCAAGTCAAGCGGAGATACCCAAGAGAATTTTAGTAGGCCACCACATTTCACCCATAACTCTAAACTGGACGCCCAGGAGGAAAACGACTGGCATGTTTTAACAAGCGATCTGTGATGTGTCAAGTGACAGGAGTGTGAGACATGCTGTCCTGGCCCGCGTCCTGATCAACGACAGTCTTTTTGTCCTGTGCGCCGTGTCTTTGGCAGTCTCCATCTTCCGCATTGCCAAGATGTCCTCCGCCAATGTTTTCCTCCAATCCAAGGTAAGGGAAAGGGGAAAGTCTCCTTTGCTCACAATCACAGAGCAATCTTGCACATTTTATGTCTTCGATATACAAAATTAGGCGTACATCATTACAAAAGAACCCTAGAACAACACTCAAAAGCACTCCAGACCTCGCTGGCCCCAGTTCAGGTCAGTGTTCACGAGTCGATCATAAAAAAGACACTGACCAAAAAATGGCATCCATGGGAGAGTTCCCTGGTGAAAACCACCGCTGTCCAAAAAGACCACAAAGGCTCATGTCACATTTGCCAATAGACATCATTCTGTGGTCTGACGAGTCAAAATTTGAACTTTTTAGTAGATGGTGCGGCCCATTACTTCTGCGCTAAAAAAAAACAGCATTTGATAAAAAGAACATGCCAACCAGGAAACACGGTGGTGGCAGTGTGATGATCTGCGGCTGCTTTGCTACCTCAGGACCAGGACAACTTGCTGTGATTAATGGGACAATGAATTTTGCTGTCTACCAGAAAATCCTTGGGTTGTCTCTGCGTGATTTTAAAATGGATTTGATCAATTGAAACCTATATGCAAAGAACACACAAATCGGGAAGGGAGCAAATCCTTTTTTCACGGTCGCTACTTCTCAGATTTTCGTTTATCGTGGGTGGTTTTGGTCCCCATTAACCGTGATAAACGAGGGATTACTGTATTGTGTGTGTGTGTTTTTTTTTTTTTTTAATAAAATCCGGATCCGGTAGATGTGTCTGGGAGCGTTAATGAAAAATTGTGACCCCCGCCATCATTTGTTGCTCATCCTTGCACTAGAGGTAACTACTTTGAAAATCACTGCTGTACAGCATGTGGTTAGTTGGCAGACTTTCCTCATAGTGACGGGTTCCCAGTTTGAATCTCAGTTAACCCCCATGCAGTAATTATCCCAAAATTGGACATTTCGGACACTTTGGACGATTTTGGACTGTTGGACAAATGGACACCACAGACAAAACAGTGAAAAATAACTCCACGAGGCTGTAATTTTGCATAGGATGTATATCTATGTCTTGGCCAATTCCCACTGAACATTTTGAGGGGTTGAAAGTGAAAAAAAATGAAAAGTGAAAAAAGTTGTTGCACATTGGAAGAGGGACATTTTTGGGACAGCCACTTAAAAATACTGCATGAGGGTTAAGATCTTTTACATTTTGTCCGGGTTTTCCAGCTTCCTCTCATATGTTAAAAATACGCATTTTTCTCAAATTGATGACTAAATTGACGATCGTTGAGGATGTGAGTGTGAACGGTTGATTGATTGCCTTGACTGTCTGTGCTACACATGCGTTTGGCTGCCAACCAGTCGTAAGTATTGCCGCGTCTCTTGCGGAAAGTCAGCTGGGATAGGCTCCAGCTCACACTTTTGACCCTCAACAGCATAAGCTGTACAGAAACTAAATGAATAGCATATGTTGAAGATATGTTCCAACACACTTGACTATGCTGTTTTCATTTACGGTCTGTTTTTCTGCAGGGGACGTCAGTGTGTCAGGCGACAGCTGTAGGAGCATTGGCGATTCTCCTCTACACATCGAGAGCTTGTTACAACCTGGTGGTGGCGCTGTCTCCGCTGGGCAGACCTGATTTGTGCAACTACAGCTGGTACAGTGGTTCAGATCAGGTGAATTGGTCATTGCTCAGTTTTAGGGAGGGGGTGTCAGTCAAACTTTGTATTTATTTTGCTGTGTTTTATTTTTTTTTACCCATTGTAATATAATGGGGGTGAACAAAAAGAATGATAAAATAAAATCAACATGATACAAAAATCCAGTACGACAGCATGCAGCTGTTCCACTTAGAACATGCCAAAATCTCATCTCATAATATGACCAAAAAAAAAAATGCAAATAAAAATGTGATTAAAAAAAAAACGTGAATATGAAACTAGCCAGGGATGCTTGCCAGTCAAAAGCTGGCTGCAACAATTTTCCCTCTGACCAATTCGAGGACGGAAAAATGCTGAGGTTTTTGTTTCTGACAACTTCTGTTTAGTTTTCACTGAAAACACTTATGAGCGCACGTGTTATGCTTGGATCGCTAGAGACTATCAAAGAGTGAACTTCACTGTTTGCACCGACCATTCAAAGTATATAATCTCCCGTACCATGAGTTGTGAGTTATAGAGGTTATGTTGACATATCGCATCCGATTTTCTCCTGATGGGCCTTGCTTTCATTTCGTTGTTCATAGTTCTGACTTGATGCAGACACATTTTTGAGGAGCTCTCTGAGAAATACTTTGTAATCAAATACTTAAATTGCATTCTTATGGATGAAATGTGCATGTGGCGATTCCCCCACTCTTCTTGGTACATACATGGTGGCATTTTCGCCATAGAGACAGAAAGTCACGGGAAAACACCACCTAGCAATCAATGTGTTCAATTTAGGCGGGTTTAGCGTGAGGCAACACAAGATGGCCGCCAGTGGCTTCACTTTGACGAGTAAGCGCCATTGTAAGTCCAATCACATACTGCATATACGTCCGTGTATGTGTAGAGCGCCCGGCTTCTTCTTCGCATTGTGCCATTGAAGCACAGCACTGCCACCTGCTGGCAGCAGCTACCACTCTCGTGGTTCCACCTTTTGAATCGCTTTTCTGTCTGACCAGAAAGACTATTTCACACACATTGAACAACTACAGTAGACATTGTAGTCCATGTTTGAAAAAAAAAATGTGTTTCTTTATCCTTTATTGGTTGTATAAAAACGAGCAGTAAAGTCTTTAGTGTGGAGGGTACTCGACAACTACTTGCGTCAATTAATGTGTCCTTGGTGACGAGCCACGAAAGACACTCACTCGTCTCATCCGCTCTTGCCTTCTTGTCCGTGTGTTTGAAAAGGAAATACGCTAATTTTATTCATTCTAATGATGAAATCCTTGACATTACATTAATTAAAAAAATTAAAAATTAATGTAAAGGAAGGGCACCAGAACTAAAATGTAAAGTAATTTAATTTACGATTCGTTTTTCTTTTAATTAATTCTTCGCATGCAGTGGAGGGGCCAGGGAGGCCTACCTGCCCTGACTGACTGCATGTCCCGTATAAAATATTGAAATTGTGTGTGCTTGTGTTGCAGGGTGATGTTCTGAAGTTCAGAGATGAGGCCTACATGGTTTACGGGATTATTTTATTCTTTTGGGAGCTGCTGCCGACCAGCTTGATGGTGCTTTTCTTCCGAGTCCAGAAGCCCAAACAGAACCTGGTAAAATTAATATTTATCATTAACATGAATTACAGGTGGATACACAGTTCAGTAGTGAAAGAGAATTTGTTTTAATCTGTCACTGTATGTCGTCGTCATGGACGCATTACTTGTATTAATGTGCGTACAGTACAATTGCGAACCGTGATTCTTGGCGTACTGTCCTGTTTTGTTTTTAGTCTCCCAACAAAAATAAAGGAATGGACCTCACAGTACCATTCCGTTACAAAGACAAAATGGCACCACGCGTTTTAACAAAGCTTTGAACGTGTGCCAGGTCCTCACAGGAATCCTCAACAGCCACACGTTCGGCTCCAGGGCTTCTTTTGTTGACAACCCAAGACGATACGACAGCGATGACGACCTGTCCAGAAGCAACAGGGGCGATCGGGCCAGGTGCGAACCGACGTGCGTGTACACACACACACACACGATGACAAAAGATTTTTATGTCGTCGATGAGAATTTGATGAAAGTCAAGTCAAATCAGTTCTTCCTTGACGTCATTGATGTCAGTGCAGCGATCGCCGATTTTTGTTTTGGGCCTAAAATAAGACTAGTCCGGGGGTCGGCAACACGCGGCTCCAGAGCCGCAATTAGCGACATCTGGTGGCTCCCTGGAGCTTTATAAAAAAAATGTGAAAATGGAAAAAGGTTTTGATAGTAGGCTAATATCGCTCAAATAGATCTAGATACATGTTGCAGCTCCGAAAAAGTAGAGCTGTGGTGTTGTTTTTTTTTTTAAAAACGTCCACTTTATTTATGCTTCTAACAGTCTCGACAAACACAGACACGTCTGCAGCCGACTCCGTGCCTTCTCTCTTCTCATTCGACTCGAGAGGCGTTCAAAGACAGCCCCCAAAAAACGGAAATTCACGATCACTTCACTGACACTAAGAAAAGCGAAAGTAATGCACCAAAACAAAAAAATCAAGCGAGGAAATCACAAAATAAATTCTATGGGGGCGTTTGTGAACACACAACAAAGGAATGAATATGTCCTATATGGCTCTTTCAACATTTTGGGTTGTCGACCCCTGGACTAGTCAATACAAGATACATCGGAATACGCCGTTGAATTACACACTCCCATCCTTCTCCTTTGTCTTTGGTCAGCCTGCCGTCCTCCACGGCGCAGCCCAGCTGCGTGTCCAGTTGGTACGGCTCCATCCAGTGTAGCGGGACCCTGGCATCAACTCAGCCCTCCTCCACGGCCCCCCTCCTGTTCGCTTACGGAAACATCCAGAGCGCCCAGCACCACCACCACAACTACTACTCCACGCCGCAAAGTAACCAACACCATCACGGTTATTATCACTCCACCCCTCAGAACTGAAACGGAACGGAACTAAAGCCCTTTCGTTTTTGGAACCAATAGAAGAACCGAATCAAGTTTCCCCCCGCAACGCATCGTGACTGAATGTGATCTGCAGCCGATTCATCGTGGCAAATATCAACACAGTACTACTTAAGTCTATTTGCACCATCTCATTGTAGATGTCACAGTAATCCAGAATGAGATTGTTGTGGTCCACGGGAAGGACAGTTTGGGCCCCCCAAAAAACTCTTTTATAAGCTTTGCTGCAACCTTTTGCACTTGGATTGTTTATCCTCTGAAAGAGGGAGGAGACGTCGTCACTCTGCCGTCACGTCAAATCTCATACTTCTCATTCCTTACGGAAAACGTTTGCACACAATATAGTCAAGTGATGATGTATGTATGGTCGTGGTGGACAAGTGAAGCTTCGTGAAGCACTTGTGTAAGTTTTTGACTCCTCTAGAGGGCACTCTTTGTTTAAAGAGGCAGTGGAATTTTAATCCATTTCTATTGCACTAGCCATCTAAAGGTGTCAAAAAGTATCACAGGTGCTTCATGAAGCTTCGTTTTCCCATCATTAATGTATGGAGTCATTTGCATGTTTTTCAGGTGAAAGTCGGTATGTTTGTGATCTAAACAATGAGAAATGCTTTTATATGCTTTTTTTTAAACAAAATATTCACCATAGCTTTACTGATTTAATACATTTGTCGTTTTTTTTTTTTCTCCGCTGTTGGTAATTGCATTTTTGTGTTTGGCGTCCGACCGAGTTTTTGAAAGCAAGTGAACATGTTTGCGTGTTAAATCTCAAAGTGAATTCGATGGGATTCGCCTCGATGTGCTAAAAATCTCATGTTCTTGGATTTTTTTTTTTTCCCCCATGAAGACGTAAACTACAATAAATAAATAGCTTGAGGTTTCAATCACAGCCTTTCTTTTTCTGAAAGGTGATCCCCAAGGGAAATTCCAAAAAAAAGTAATGCTCGTAGCAAATAACCGGTCCCGCAAGTGGGGTAGAGTTTGAAACTCAAAAACTCCCGCGGAAGCCGCTGCTTGCACATTCTTGAAATGTGGTCAGTTCGTACAAGGAAGTTCTCAGTTCAATTTGACGTGTGCAAAGCAGCTTGTGCGGCGCGTGGCGCTGCATCCTAATGCAACAAGTCAACTTGACATTCTGTGATCCGATCCCTCAAGATAAGTTGTCGTTTTAACCAGGACCATACTGAATGTAACCTTTTTTTTTTTTTTTTTGTGACAGACAAATCACTAATGTCATGAAAATCAAATAAATGTTTGAATAAAGGCTTCCTGCACTGTTTCTGAGAAAAGTCGGTTTGTCTCCCATCGTTTTGTTTTTATATCCTTAGACTCCAGATACATTTTAGGGAGGAAAAAAAAAAGTGGGACAGAAAAGTATCGAGTCATTTAATCATCTGCTTGAAAACAAACCACCACAGAGCAAAACTGACAAAACAAAACTCGTTCGTGGTGAACGCGTACTTGGGAGCGTGAGCTTTAACAACAAAACAAAACTGCGCCAACTGCAGTACCGTCAACAAAACATTCATGAAGTCTGCATAGAAATATTTTCCCGCTGTGGCTCGTCCTCATTATTCATCATGGGAGCTTGGAATTTAAAAAAAAATCATTCAAACCAGACCGAGTGCAGTAGTGTAAACAAAACAACTCTTGGGAGTCAGCATCGAAAGACTTTGCGGTGTCGCACGGGGGGGTCACTCGCAATTTCAAACGGATGCTGACAAACCAAAGAGCCACTTTCGGCTGACTTGAGAAAAACAAGTCGGCGACTTTGCTGATGAAATCAAATCATTTGAGGAAGTGGAAAAATAAAAAGTCACAATCGCGAACTTGGTCATGCGCGGCTTAGAAATTAAGCACAGCCTCAGATTTGGAAAAGATTCACCGATGGCGATGATTGAAAAAGGCATGATGGTTGTTTGGCCCGATTTGACCCGACGGCATAACGATTCACAAAATTCAAACAAGCCATTTGCAAAGCAAATGTAATCTCTCGAGATAAAAACAAACAAACAAACAAACCAGCTCAACATTCTTGATGTTCAAATAATTGCACTAAATAGACTCATAACACTGATCAAATAAGAAAAACACACAAAAAAAAAGGGTTACATGCTAGAAATCTGTTCATGTCGCTCATTGAAACATTTGTAAAACTTTCTCTAGCGCCAAACTTGGTATTCATTAAAAAAAAAAAAGGGGGTTGGTAAAACCTGCCAGTGATTTAAAAACCAGAGTTGATGAAGCTCCAGAAAAGGTCAAAGTTCATCAGCGGCATCGTCTTGGCTCCTTGTCCGGCGACCGGGAGCAGCTGGGTAGTCTGCAACGGAGGACCTTGCGCTTCTGTCAGGACTCGTCGGCGCCCTCGCGGCTGATCTGGCGATATCCCTGGCTGCCCAACGGCTCCTTGTGGCGAATCATGGCCAGGAAGAGGACCACGATGAGGACCAGCAACAGGCAGCCAAACACTGCCAGCGTGATGATCACCTCTGAGGGGCGGGGAGAAGAAAAAAAAAAAAAAAAAAAAACATTGTCAGGATTGGAATTATTTATGGTGCCAAACAACGCTCACCTTGATTCCTCCCACTTGAAGGCAACTGGCACTCCTTTTGTCTGTCCTCAGAAATCGACAGCTTGGTAATTTTCACAAACTCCTCCAGGGGGCAGTGCAGGGAGCAGCCTGGCAGCTGAAGTGCATAAGGCTCAACCGTGCTGTCGTTCCGGTAAAACATGGACACCGTCAGCGACCTGGGAGCACACAAAGAAGCGCCAGTCAGTTGTTCGTGCTTTTCTGTGTCTCCGTAGGCCACGTTTTCAATCACCCGGTATCGCTTTTTTCAGTTTCTGTAATTATATCCGCTTTGGCGAGTGGTCGAAGAACAGTACTGTACTTTTCGGGCCAGCCACTAGAGGGAGCACACGGCGCAACTTGATCGATGGCATGGCGCCTCACGTCATTGCCTTTCAGTTATGGTTACTATTTCCCCCCCCCCCCCCCCATCTGGATTTTAGAAAATAGGAAGCCAATATTTTATCAGGCCTGAAACGCACGGTCCGCTTAGATTTAGTTCCCGGTGAGACTGCTGACATTATCACGTCTTATCAAGTCGATGTAACGTGTTGGTTCGCATGTTTGTTCGCTCATATTTAATCTCACTTTGATTTGTGCTAGCATGCTAAATGCGCATCATCGTGGTTTTTGGCTCGAGAAGCTCTTTCGTTGGGAGTTGGAAAGTTCAGTTGGTGAAAATGCTGTCCAGGGGGGTCAATCTTTGATAAGCATTGGTCTGGGGCGAGTTTTGTGCTCACGTTGTCACTCAATCAATTGCTATCATTGTTCGGACTTATTGATCGATTCAAGGCGACACTTGCCTCATCCGCAGCAGCATGTTTTGTGTCCATCCCTTCAACTGTTTTTGAAACAAAATTCTCATTGGATTAAAATCAGGGTTATGAGTTACTGACCCATTGCAGGCCGGCTGGCTGTTCATCAAAAATAATAAAACCCGTTCAATGTAATCAAAATTATTGATATATTTTAAGACTTTTATGAGCAGGGCCACTTGGCACCCCTGAGAACTTGGGAGTGTGAGTTTTCGGAATAAAGTGCCTTTGCTCCAAAAATAAAAAATGCATTCAAATCAATCATATTAGGAATTATTGACCTACCATAGGCCTTAATAAAATCATCGCAATTATTTCCAATTTGAAACTTTTGGAGTGGAAATTACTTGGGGTTTTGTTGTTGTTGACCCTTTCCAACAAAAAGTGGCCCTAATAAAAGATAAAATCATCTCAAGTATTTCCACTTTGAGCGGAAATTACTTGCTTTTTTTTTGTTTACCCTTTTAAAAAAAAACAGTGGTTGTTATGATTTTATAAAAGGGCATAACAACAAAAAAATATACAAAAACAATTTTACAAACTCTGTCTAGAGCTAGATTGCAAGCTGAACACTGTAAGTGTGTGTGTTTGTGCGCGTGTGTGCACGTGCGTGTGTATACTATTACAGTATTTATTTCCACACTCGAGCTAGGGGAGATGATGCGTTTCGTCAAAAAAAGTGAAGTTTGGAGCCCTGGTCACGGCTCAATATTGCAAAACACCGCCTGACAACAAGCCAGTTTCTGTGTACACGTGCTTACTTCCTGTGTGTGTGTGTGTGTGTGTGTGTACCCGTTGTCATCTGAATACAGCTCAATCATGTGACAGGAGGCATACGGTGGTTGTCTGCCGTTGAAAACATTCAAGCTGGCCTGCAGAGCTGCCACAGTGGTGTCATGCTGTGCAACACACACACACACACACGCGCGCCAATGTAATTACAGCAGTCAAGTCTCAAAAGTGCAGTATTTAGTATACGTTGCAGCTGCTGTATCTCACCGCAGAAAGCATCTTCATTTTCAAATGCTGCCTTCCCTTCGATAAAGCCACTCGGGAAAGATTCTTCACGATTTCACCCAACAGGAGTCCTAAAAAGAGGTCAAAGGTCATTTTCCCAAATCAAGACAGTACTGCACCAAAAACAACACAAGGACGCGTGTCAACACAGAGATCGGGCGAGCCAAGGCCTCCGCGACCGTGACGTGAGACCCAACTATAGTCAATTCTAGTCAATGCTGCAACCTGAAACTGGCGCAGTTGCCGGAGCAACTTAAGAAGCAACTCTGGTTTTGTTGAGGATTTGCTGTCATGTCACACTTGCGCTTGTTTTAAACACACTATGTAATTCATTCTCTTTGTTTTATGTTTACTTTGGCAATATACTTCAACTACAAGTGTCAATAACTCTGAAGTCATCTCGACTGGGCGTTAACACAAACCGGTCCGGTCAGACTAACATTTTTTTGTACGAGTCTCACATTTAAAAAAAAATATTTGTAAGACATTAAAAATCTTTTTTTGTGTGTGTGTGTGTGTGTGTGTGTGTGTGTGAGTGAACCAGGCTGAAAACACACCTCCCTGCAGCCGACTCTTCTCCTGCTGTTTGTAGACACCAAATAAAACCTAGGGAAGATCGGAGCATACTTGGATGACTGACATTTTTTGGGCGCCGCAGTTTGAAATCCAAGAAAATAGAGAAAGAGTTTTCTACCTGGAATCCAAAGTCTTTCAGAAAGTGGAGCCTTTCCCAGAGAGAAGGAGTCACCCAATCGGGAGCTGACTTGTTATGACGTAACTAAAAACAACAATTTGTTTTAATTCACACGCCGTTTTAAATATTTTTTAAATACAGTGAAACTCCTCTACAACAAAATCTACATGGGTGAAAATACCCCCTAATGTGAAAAAAATCTTCATGCATTAACACCATTCCCACTTTCCTGTTTCAAATTTGCTACAGTGAAAAACCCCCTGTTGTGAAAAATTTCTTGCTGCAAACATGATTTCGTTGTAGAGGAGTTTCACTGTAGCGGGAAAGCCATTGCAAAGACGACACAACCAAAGTGGAAAATGTGACGTCCTCACCTCGCAGAAGAGGGTGTCGTACACACTCCAGGCAGATTCCACACTCATCGTCTTCAGTCCCGTTTTATTCCGCACCAGATCCAACACGTCCTAGGGGGGAAAGAAAAACAAGAGTCTGTTTAATCGCACTCCTGCCAAACAAAGATGCTCCATTTAAATTACAGTGAAACTCCTCTACAATGAAATCATGTTTGTAGCAAGAACCTTTTCGCAACAGGGGGTTTTTCACTGTAGCAAATTTGATCTCAGATATAAACACACACACACACACACAAAACGTATACTGTATGTGTACTCTTTTTTTATTCCAATACTGTAAATAGTGCATAAATATGAGCATACACTAATTTGATAGTGTTTAACATTAACATACAATTGTTTTATATTAATAACTTTGTCTGTTGGTTTTAAAAAGTCATTGATACTCTTTTGCTTCCCAACACTTCTCAATTTCTTGCACAATGTCTTTTACTTTGCTTCCTCCATCTTTCATTTTTATTACTTTTATCCTGTCTTCAAGCGTTGAATGCTTTTCTTTTCTTAACTCCTTGGTCTGCAAAGGTCCGTTTTGTAGCCATTTTAGCAATGCAACGTTCGTGCTGCGTCTGAAACCAACAATAACAAATACTTCCTGGACTACTGCGCATGTGTAAACCAGTGTGGTGGTCGCTGTTGCCGTTTCCGAAGGAAGCACTAGAGGTCGCTGCTGGATTAGACTTTTGCGGAAGGCTTGTTTTCGTTGTAGTGAATCTCGTTGCGAGGCAAGAGCAGAGAAAAAGATTTCGTATAACGGAACAGTGGGATTTTTTGTCGTAGGGGGAGCAGAAAAGTGGGAATGGCTTTCATGCATGAAAATTGTTTCACATGAGGGGGTATTTTCACCCCTATAGGTTTCGTTGTAGAGGAGTTTCACTGTAGTTAGTCTCATGATGTGACAAATGCAGCGGAAAAGGAGAGGGGGTGGGGGGTGGGGTGGGGGGGGTTAACCTGGTTAGCGGCTGTGACGTTCCGGAATTCTTCCGTCTGCTCAGTCTCATTCATGAGCTCTTCGAAGCGAGGGCAATCTCGCTGAGGGAAGGCCAGCAGCTGAAAAACGTACACAAGATGTTCGCAGAAGTCAAGAATCGCCGAAAGCGCACAAAGAGTTGCGATATCCTGCTGCCCAGCTACCTTCTCTTCACTTTGCGGAACGGTGTGCACGGGGATGGGCTGCCACATGATGTTTGCTGAGAAAACCTGCTCACCGTTGGGGGGGTAAAGACCTGCAAGGGGGTTGTCACCTTTTGAATCGGAAGCACTTTCGGAGGGGAATTAAGGCCAAGAACGGGGAAGAACAAACGGGTGGCGTTACCTGCGAGGTTGGCCTCGGCGCTCATCAGGGTTCGATCGTAGTCGGTGCTGCGAACGTTGATCTGAGAACACGGAGGTTGCAGTTGAAGGATGGAATTTATTTTTCTTGCGGGGAGTCATGAGACGGGCCGAACAACTGAACACCTCCCAAACTTATTCATCAGTAGAGTGGTACCTCTCCTTACGAAATGAGTATGCTTTGTTTCAGGAGGAAATTTTGCCAGTCAAGACGCGTTTTCCATGTTAAAGCCCTAATCCGTTCCAAGCTCCCCATAATTCAGACATAAATGTTTTCTAAAGCATAACAATGCATCAAAATATGTAATAAATACATGTTGCAATTAGATGATTGCACAATAAATGAGAGTTGTGCATAATGTAAAAAAACAAAGAATAAAAATGACTGGTCAATGAACTTTTAACTGCATCCTCATCGTTTTTTGCCCTCTTTCGTTCACGTTCTCTCTCAGAAGTGGTTTTGCCTGGCGTTTTGTAAAGAACTGATCCAAGGACGTTTTGTTGGCTTTTAACAATCCTTCGAAAATGTCTTAGGCAAACATCAGCATAGTGAGTGATCGCCCGACCGGTGAACACTTTATCTGGATGATTCACATTTACGTAAAACTATCGGAACGCCTCATGGCCCGAGGGGCGAATGACGAGGACGTTGCATAGACACATATCTATTTGTTTATCCATCTACAACTATCTACGCATGTTCGGTAGAGGTTCCTCTTAGCCAATGGGATGCCAGGATGATGCGAAGTAATAGCCAATGGCAGAGCAGCTATAAGTATGTTGCGTTCAAGAAACTCGAAGCTGCGACGAGCAGGCCACACTGCATTTTCACCTTCGTATCTTGACATTTCTTTCATAACAAGAGGCAATATTTTCCTGTTGAGACGTTTCGTAACTTGAAAATTTCGTATGAAGAGATGTTCGTTAAGTAGCGCTTCCTCGTGTTGCTTTCCATTGTGAGCAGACGTGTTCAGTAAACATTTTTATCGTAAAAAGAGCGTGGTTTCGGTTTTCAAACAATTTCAGTTGTCAAACAGCCTTCTGGAACGGATTATGGACGAAAACTGAGGTTTGACTGTACCTTGAAACCAAAGTTTTTTTTAATTATTATTACATATTAGTTTAAAATCTGATCTTCTTCACCCGAAACAGCTGAAAAATATGTGATCAGAAAAAAAAAATACTGCCGCCTATTGACAGACATGATGAAAAGGTGCCAACATTTACCTCGTGTCTGAGATAGCTTTGATTAAGAAAGCCGTCATATCGCTTCCTGAGAAACCGGCCCAGCTCCAGGTGCTGCCGCATGCCTTCCTAAAGAACAAACAAAAGCATGCGGCGCGACATCACAAAAAGTTAGCGCCACTCGGATCAAATTCATTTGATTTGCAGTTTCAAATATTTTCACAGCATCTCAGATCTGTATCTAAACTATAGCTTCCTGCGCACAGTCTCTTAACTGTTTCAGTACCAGCCAATTCTAGACCAGGTCTGAAAAGACGTTTAAAGACGTCTTTGGGAGTGAATGAGTTAACTCTTTCATTCCACAAGACGTACTTGTACGTCTTTTAAAAAATTAGGCCCCGCCTACCAAGGACATACTTGTACGTCTAGGTCTTTTTTTTTTTTGTGTGTCATAGAGAGGACGAGGGTCTGATGCAATCTGTGAATGAGAATAAGCCGTTTGCATTGTAAATCCTGTGAAAAAGCGACCAGTAGGTGGCAGTGGTGCCTCACATGCTTGAAAAGCTCTTTTTCTCCGTTTTTTGCCCAGGAATCGCCATTTTCATGAAACTTTGCCGTTTTGTAATGCCGATTGCTGGACGAATGGAAAAAGTTGGAAGAAGACGGAAAACAAATGGTCATGTCATGTTTTCCCAATGGATTTTGATGGTACCTGTGACAGCTGTCCGAAGCCTTGAGGCCAGGCGCTCTCTTGGTACGGGTCAGTGGGATAGGCTTTGACGGGTGATCTGTCCCCATGTCGAAACAACTGCAGGACAAAAAAAACCACACGTTAAAAAAATAAATTAAAGAATAACAAAGACGGTAGAAAGCACAAAAACAATCATCCATTTTCTGAAGCGCTTAATCCTCACAAGGGTCACGCGGGGCATGCTGGAGCCCATCCCAGCCGTCTTCGGGCAGTAGGCGGGGGACACCCTGAACCGGTCGAGACAAACAAGCATCCGCGCTCACACTCACACCGCAAGACAATTTTGAGTGTTCCATTAACTTGCCCTGCATGTTTTTGGAATGTGGGAGGAAACCGGAGACTAGCAAACCTATTAAAAAAAGGTGTGACTCGTAGTGCGGAAAATACGGTAATTTATAATCCGCAGTCTGCAGTATAATCTCATGTTTTACTCCCATCGTGCGTCACCAACACAAATATTGACGAAAATGAGAATGGCTCAGAGCAAAAAGGTATTTGTACAAGACAGCATTTGTCAAATTAACTCATTCACTCCCAAAGACGTTTTTAAACGTCTTTTCAGACTTGGTATAGAATTGACTGGTACTGAATGAGTTAGACATTTTAATCCTCCCTCTTCATGTGGTGGCGTCAGAGGATGTGAGGAAAGAAAAAAAAAAAGTCAGCGACAACATACAGTGGCATGTTTTGCAACTTTTGCAACTATTTTTGAGCAATCTTAAAAGCTTTGATGGCTATCTACTCATAAAATCGGTCACAGGTTGTTTTTTTGTGTGTTTTTTTTTGTTTTTTTTATCACCACCCTCATTCGGGTTTTACATCTACTGTATTGACTTGATCAAAAGTCAACAAATGCAATCAACCGGGTCCAAAAAGAGAACCACGGAAGCGTGTGTGTGCTTGTGAGTGCCGACTCCCACAGAAGCAAACACGTTGATTGACGGGAATAAGAAACAGCGCAAGTGAATGTTGACGTATGCAAACACAAAAGCATGCAAATGACCATTTATCATGCCGCCCCCCCACCCCCTCCAAAAAAACTAACAAACGGCGTCCATTTTTTTCCTCATCGAGCGATTAAGTTGATATAGTGACAAGCTTACGTCAAGACATTTTCACTGAACAAAATTTCACCGGTACTGCACGCCTCGGAGCCGTGGCCCGAATGTATTCCAGCAAGTGCAGTGGGGCGTGAAAAGAGGGGTGACTCCAGCCGGTTTCAGCGAGAGTTAACTTAAGCCGGGGGGTCGGCAACACGCGGCTCCGGAGCCGCATGCGGCTCTTTAGCGACATCTAGTGGCTTTCTGGAGCTTTATAAAAAAATGTGAATGTTTTTTTTTGTCCCATATGGCTCTTTCAACATTTTGGGTTGCCGACCCCTGACTTAAGCTCTCGGTCGGTTACCGCAGTAACCGATTCGATGAAGCCTAACCTGGTCGGGACGGGGTTTTTCCTCAATGAGCCTCGAGTTTCTCGCTCTTTCTGCTCTCTCTTTCAGAGCCGCGCATTCGAATTTATTTCCTCATTCATTCAGTCACCAGGCGAGTTTTGGCGTAGCCTGATGCTGCCGTCTGTCATTCCAAAAAATTAAGGCGAGGTCCATTAGGCACCATAAGTCGAGTCAAACATGATCATGATGGGGGATGAAGGTGCAGAGAATTGAATATTCGTCGGCCAAGTCGCTTACTGAACACACGCAGTGGAATAGAACACTCGCGAGAATCAGAATCAGAATCGCCTTTATTGTCATTGTATAAGCTTACAACGAAATTTGGGTGCCACTCCTTAGTGCATTTCGTAAAAAAAATTTTTTTTAATTGAATAAAATAATAATAAATAAAATAATAAAATAAGAACAGTTGAAGAGTGTCGGAGGTTGCAGTTGCAAAGGCACCCAAACAACAACCATTGAGAACAGTGGAGTCCAACGAGCAGGATTATGGATAGCGCCCATGCAGTAATTATGCCAAAATTGGACACTTTGGACGATTTTGGACTGTTGGACAAATGGACACTACAGACAAAACAGTGAAAAATAACTCCACGAAGCTGAAATTTTTGCATAGGATGTATATCTATGTCTTGGCCAATTCCCACTGAACATTTTGAGGGGCTGAAAGTGAAAAAAAAAATGAAAAGTGAAAAAAGTTGTTGCACATTGGAAGAGGGACATTTTTGGGACGTAATACCCTTCATGCAGCCGCTTAAAAATACTGCGTGAGGGTTAAAAACGCAGACTGTGCTGCAAAGCGGGTGCTTGCCGCGAAAAGTGCCGTCGCCTGTGTTCGACCTTAAAATATAGTCAAGTGAGGTTGAATCAATGTGTAGTATCGGTGCGTTTTTACGAGTACCGGCACTTTAAAAAAAAAAAAAAAAGTACATTATCGATGCGTCCCTTGTAAGTACCAATCACAGATTACTGACCCCACCGTCGAAAACAACCCAAATAGTGTGTGTGTATGCTACTGCAGCGCTGATCTGATCTTTGACCTTTCTCTGTGTTCCTCAGAGTAAAATCAATTAAAAACATGTGACTTCGAAATCAGTTCAATTGTTAGCCAGAGCAATGGCCAACAAAACAAACTTTTTGTTCGAAGCGGGAGGAAACATCAATGCTAAGACCTTTCGCTGTACGTTGTACTGAGTGGACCTTCTGTTGTAACACTGTGACATGTCAAACGCTTCATGCGACGGGGCAAAATGATGACTGGCTCCAGAACAATTTCAATTGTCACATACGTGACAAGATTCTTTGTCGCTTTACTTTACTACAACATAACCAAGGCATTGGCAGCGCATCATCAAGCGTAATTACCAAAGCTATGAAGCGATAAGTAACCCACACACACACACATGTAGAACGGCTGCCAAGTTGAATGACATGAAAATGTAAAGCGCTGCAATTTAAGCTGTGAAGAATAAAAATACAAGCGGTTCCCGGTAAGCCGCTTAATTGGACTGTAGGGTCAATTCATCATCGAAGCTTGCGCTCATGTTGCAAGTACAAAATGTAAAATTGTCCAATTTTAAAGGACAATGAAAGGGGGACAAGGGGGCGGTCACGATGGTGAAGGCATGATCAATGTATTGCTGTACAGTGATCCCTCCGATAACGCGGTTCACTTTCAGCGGCTTCACTGTTTCACTGATTTTTTTTTTGGTGCAGTTTTAAAATATTTTTAACCCTTTAAATTTGAATGTGTCGGCGGGGCCGCATGTCAACAATACAGTATTTCCAAAAACTAGTTAATTGTTGAAAACGTTTTTTTGTTTTTTTTTTGTAATTGGGCCTGAAAATAGGGTTTGGTCTTTGACTTCATTGTATATATAGTTAAGTATTGTGTAATAACTGTTAAAAAAAAAAGTTCCCTACTTCACGGATTTCACTTATCACTCGTTCTTTTTGGAACGTAACTCCCGCGATAAACGAGGGATTACCATACAGTGAATCGCCTGCATGATCAGATCAATGTACAGTATTCAGACATGACATGGGGCATTTTTGTGTGTGTGTGTGTGTGTGGCCTCAATGTGCAGGATGGGCCAAAGGTTCCATACATGGGAAAATGTAAAAAACAAAGAAATAAAAATCAGTGCGTTTCGTTTTTGTTCCAGACACGTCTGAGACATTAAAAAAAAAAGTCTTGTTACTAAGGGCATTGCGCATTGAAGTTTCTAACGAAAGTGGGCTCCATTTGTTTACGCAGGCGCTCAAATAAATGACATAAGAATGACAAAAGCCACAAAACGAGTTATTTTGTGCAAACGTGGCCACAAAAAGAATCTCGTGTACGTTGTGTGCACATTACTGTACTGTATTCTTATTCCCAAACTAAGTTTAAAAATGATTGCAATACTGATAGACCCAAATTTCATGTCTGGGGGGCTCAGGCAGGACAGTTACTATATCAATACAGTATTGTGTTTTGGAACCCGCTTCGCCGAACGAATCTACTTGGAACGTAAGAATAGTAGACAACACAAAGGACCCAAATATACTCACCACGGTGACATATTCCAGTTTTCTCTCCGCTGTGCCTTTCCCGCAGAGCGCGTTCACCGCCAAAAGAAGCAGAAATCGAGAGAGCATGACAAAGTCGGTAAAGCCGAGCTTTACTTCGGCGAACTAAAGCAGCCTTAGCCAAGCAGCTCGCCGTTGGTCAGGTGACGTAACAGAGTCGTACACACGAACGCGCATGCACGTCATTTACATAGAATACGCCTTGGAAGGCTGCTCTGATGCGAGAGCGTGTCTACCATATTAGATGTGTCAGATGACGAGTCTCGCTTCCGCGCACACAGTCATACTTGCAAAATAAGCACGCAAGGCACCGTAAACAAAGAATGCGATTTTTGAATCGGATTATTACAAAGTGTTTGCACACGTGTGGGTTTCGATATATCATTTGAGTAACAATGTTGTGGACCTCGCAACAATCACGCGCACATCAGAAAAAGCAAGATCCTGAAATGACGATGATGTCACGTGAGTTTTCTTGAATGAAGAGCGTCTACATTTAATCCTGAAATAGTGTCGGGTCAATTTGCCTTCGTTTTGGCATTTATGAAAAAAATGTCATTCTTTCAACCTGAAATTTGAGGACTTTTCATTAAGTGATCCAGAATACACATTTAGACTAAGCAGCTCAAATTAAAGATTTTCCCTTCCGATAGCTTGCATCTTGTGTTCCCCACTGCTTTCCACAGCACTGTTGAATGCGGAAACAATTAAGCAACAACATCAATAAAACTACAGGACAGTAGTTCGGGATTGTTAGTTGAAGATGGAATATATTGTAATGCCCTCCAATGCGGAAAGAAGGATGCACGCAGCCGCTGATGCAATCTGTCGTTTTTTAATAAACAAAAAGAGTAATAACACACACATTCATAAGAGTTGCTGTTAGCCACAACTCACGACCATGCGCTCCACACTCAAACTAACTATCGGAGCCAATACAGTATTCCCCCAACCTGGCTCCTCCCCTCTATATGACGTCACACAAATACAAGAAACAGATATTACAATATTTTTTATCTCTCTTTTTTTTAGGTGGGGTTAGTAACTAATAACTAATAGTAACTCCCCCGCTATGTTAACCGACTTGGGCTGTAAAACGATTGATACGTCTTTAAGATGCCATTGAATGAGGCATCTTCACGCCACTTTGCCACAATCAACATGGCGGCGAAAATGACGTAAGAAATGGCGCTCTGATCTGTGTTTAGCGTACAGTAATAACAAATGGATCGAAAGCACGAAAGAGACATAAAAATAATTTCAAAACCATCGTTATTGGAGGGGGCAACGTTGCCATCAAAGGCAAAGCATCACTTCTTAATTTTAGTTCGGTTGACGTTTTACGACAGAACGTTTGAAAATAAAATTGTACACATGTATAAGTGTATTTAGTGTGAGTATTTTTGCCATCTCAGACGCACATAGACTTTTGCCGCAATTATTCAGCATTAGCTGCCTCGTATAATCTTAACATGAGCAAACACTAACTTTTTATAACACATTTTCATGCAGAAAAATAAAGGACACAAACGAATAGCGAGATTTTTTTTTTTAAAGATGGAAAACAACATTGTTGAATAGTGTTGCTTACTATACGTTCATTTTTCCAGGGGTAATGCTGTAGATGTAAATCTCTGCCCCAATTCACATATACATGTGGTTGAGACACCTGTGTTCGAATTCCTTGAAGTCTTACGCACTTGCCAATTGTTTTTCTGGCGTCACTCTACAAATTAATGTCTGAAGGTTTCACACATAATGGTAACAATGCCCCTAAGGAAACGTGTATTTTGTTCTTTGTATAAATGGAATATATCTTTCAATTCTGTTTATCGCAGTCTGTAGTATAGGGATGCACCCGATCGTTTTTTTGAGGGGGGGGGGGTATGGGGGCAGAGTACAAATGTCAGTGATTACAATTGAATACTTGCTGGTACCGACTACCGATACTTGATCTGCCACGACGTCTTGCAGTTGTGATCAAGTGTAGTTTATTTCAAACAAATATTGTTCAAAACAGAGCATTTTGGCAACATGGGGCAGGTTTATTCCCCGCAAAATATGCGAAATTATGAACATTAATTCCAAAAAAAAATGTAGGTTAATCATTCAGGGTGTCATAATATTCGTGGAAAGAAGACAATTGTTAATTGTTTCTGTTTTTAGATGATATCTAATACAGTACTGTATTCTCTTTAGGGCAGGGTGTCAAACATAAGGCCCGCGTGCCGGAACCGGCCCCCCAAGGAGGTTCGATCAGGCCCGCAGGATATTTCAAAAGTGAAAAAATACATAAAAGACACAGAATGACTATTTTTAATAAGCTGCAATTCACGATCCTCCACTAGGCGGAACACTGTTTTGATCCGAGTAGAAGACAACAACAGTCTCAGTCGGTCACTGAGACAGACCCGACCGACACAGCAGTAAAAGCCAGCGACCTAATCGCTAGCAAAATAGCATTAGCATCAAAGCCGTATTCCGACGGCGACTTTAACCCTCATGCAGTATTTTTAAGCGGCTGCATGAAGGGTATTACGTCCCAAAAATGTCCCTCTTCCAATGTGCAGCAACTTTTTTCACTTTTAATTTCTTTTCACTTTCAACCCCTCAAAATGTTCAGTGGGAACTGGCCAAGACATAGATATACATCCTATGCAAAATTTCAGCTTCGTGGAGTTATTTTTCACTGTTTTGTCTGTGGTGTCCATTTGTCCAACAGTCCAAAATCGTCCAAAGTGTCCGAAATGTCCAATTTTGGGATTATTACTGCATGGGGGTTAATCACTTCATTTTTGTGGTTGGTATGTCTCGAGAAGCGACACGCTTTTGCCAACGAAGGAAATACATGATATTTTGGTTATTTATAGCAGAGTATGGTATAATTTTAATGGTCCGGCCCACTTGACGTCTCCCGAGGCCGTATGTGGCCCACAATGTCAAATGAGTTTGCCACCCCTGCTTTCGGGTTCCTCGCTTTAGGGCAGTGGCGCTCAAAGGCCAGAAGATGGCAGCATTTCTGCACATTGCCGGTTTCAGTACAGTACACTGAACCCTTTGACACATTTGCTGAAGTCATCCACCCTCCTCCCCTCTGATGTAAGCTTGTTTTGTCCAGCACTAGCGTTTATGACGCATGATACGCAAGAACATCACTATTTACTCCGAAGTGGCGTTTTTTTTTTTTTTATAAACGTTTCGAACTATTCTACGCTTGTTCGTCTTTTGGTTAAGATGCCTTCAAATGCAGTCACTGATAAAACCGATAAACCGTCTGCTGCCCGGTTGTGCGTTGCACTGAAACGAGACGAAAGAATCACTGGGTTAAAAAAAAAAATACACCATGACTATGCTTACATAACAATTGGGACGTCAGGGTTGTTTGTTTACAAGTGGTCTAGTGGCACCATGCTAAATGCACACGTAACAAGCCAGAATGAATGTTGCAAATCCACACTAATCAATATTTCCACAGAATTCTGCACATTTATAAATGCTTTTCGGCGTGGGTAGCTATCACGTGGCAGACCTTGGCACTGTTTTTGATGGAAGTCGATGTTTCAATGGCCGTCGACGTATCTTGTTTGTCTCCGCAATAAGAGGTAAGTACAAGGGGCGGGGCTTTCCATGTTTGAATTATGGAGCGAGCCAATAGGCTGCCGAGGAGCTGGAAGATGGACAGGCACGCCCCCCTATGACTCAGTGTTCTCCTGTGGTTTTTAGAGGCGGCGCGTCACATGTTGTTTTTCCTCCACAACAGGATCAGTCCTACGGTTCTCTTGCCTCGCACTGTTTCTTTTATTTATTCATTTATTTATTTTTTTTAACTTTGAGGACAGCGGACTCGCCCGCCATGGATTAAATGAAAGTGGCGTCGTCGTCGTCATATCTTTGATTTGGCTTTTTTTTTTTTTTTTCGAATTGAGCGCATTGTGGTGCTGGTTCTCAGTGACAAGAGATGGCAAGTCCTCCGGGGGCGACGGGACACCTGTTCTCTAATGGCGCCAACGGGGTAAAGAAGTGCGGCTACTTGAGGAAGCAGAAACACGGACACAGGCGCTTTTTCGTGCTGAGGGAGTCCGCCGACCGCTCGCCGGCTCGGCTGGAGTACTACGAGAGTGAGAAGAAATGGCGGAACAAGGGCGCCGCCAAACGGGTGATAAGTTTGGACTCCTGCCTCTGCGTCAACAAGCGGGCGGACGCCAAACACAAACACCTCATCGCCCTCTACACCAAGGACGAGTACTTCGCCGTGGCCGCGGACAGCGAGCAGGATCAGGAGAACTGGTACGTGGTTCTGACGGATCTCATCGCCGAGGGCAGGGTGTACGACAGCCCCGCTTCCACCTCCTCCCTCGTCGGCTTTGAAGAGGCCAACTATGGCGTCGTGGCCCCGGCGACGGCGGCGTACAAAGAGGTCTGGCAGGTCAATTTAAAATCCAAAGGTCTGGGTCAGGCGAAGAACCTGACGGGAGTTTATAGGCTTTGCTTGTCCGGCCGAACCATCAGTTTCGTGAAGCTGAACTCCGAGACGGCCGCGGTGTGTTTACAGCTCATGAACATCAGGAGATGCGGCCACTCGGACAGCTTCTTCTTCATCGAAGTCGGACGATCGGCAGTCACCGGGGCCGGGGAGTTCTGGATGCAGGCGGAGGATTCGGTGGTGGCCCAGAACATCCACGAGACCATCTTGGAAGCCATGAAGGCCATGAAGGAGCTCTCCGAGTTCCGTCCCAGGAGCAAAAGCCAGTCAGCCAGCACCACCCCCATCTCCGTGCCCGCAAGACGCAACCTCGGTAACTTGCCCCCGAGTCAGACGGGCCTGGCGAGGAGATCCAGAACAGCCAGCGCGGCCGCCACATCCCCGGTGAGGAAGTTCACATCCTGCCGGGTGAGAACCTCCAGCGAGGGCGACGGAAGCGTGCCGCGCCCCGTGTCCATGACGATGCCCGCGAACGCAAGGGCCGCCAGTCCGAACGCCGCCGCTCAACTCGGCAGGTCCAGCACTCTGAGCGACGGACGCACCTGCCGGATGCTTGAAGCGACCTCCAACCTGCATCAAAGCCCGTCCATGCCAAGTTCCCCGCCGATCGCCCCCAGCCCCATTAGCATGTCACCCGGACATGAACTTTCCACCCCCAACAAATCCGGGCAACGTTACAGTTGCGGCGGTTCCCTCGGCGACGCCGGTTTCTTGCTATGCGACGATTACAGTTGCAGTCCAGTCGAAGCAAAGTTCCCCCCGTTGACCCGCAGCGACACCCCCGACTCCCTGTCGAGCACCCCTTCCTCCCGCGACGCCAGCGACCCTTGCGGCTACATGCTAATGCTAGCCTCGAAGTCCAGGGCGGGCGGCGAAGGGCCGGCGATGGATAAAGCTTACAGGAAGCGAACGCACTCTCTCACCACGCCGCGTCAACAAAAAGCGGCGGCGCCGCTGTCCTCCGCGTCCCTGGACGAGTACACCCTCATCCACGCCCGCGACGGACACAACTTTCATTCCGCGTCGCCGAAAGTCTGCTACCCGGAAGATTACGGCGACATCGAAATCGGCTCGTCCAGAAGCTCGAGTAGTAACCTCGGCGACGACGGCTACATGCCCATGACGCCGGGCGCGGCGTCGCACTCCGGCAAGGTCGACAACTACGTGGCCATGAGCCCCATGTGCGTCTCGGCGCCGAAGCAGATCGTGAACCCCAGGGCGCACCCTCACGGGGCGACCGGCCGGGGCTACAAATCCGGCTCCCCCTCCGGCGTCTCGCTGGAGGACAACGGCTACATGCGAATGTGGTGCGGCTCCAAGTCGTCTGCGGAGAGTCCGGACAGGCACGGCGAATATATGAACATGTCGCCCGGAAACCCACCCGCACTCCAGACGCCCCCCGACTACTACGCGGGTTTACTGGCGGGGGATGCGACATCCGTCAGGCCGGCTTACCACCTCTCGCTCCCGGCGAAAGTCCAAACCTCCAAGAATGACGACGGCAACCAGTATGTGTTGATGAGCCCGCAAAGTTCGAGGCAGAGGGCGGCGGACGCGGATTACTATTCGGTGATGCAACCCGCCGCGGCTCAGGACTCGCCTCCGACCGCTTCCCCGGCGAGACACTGCCGGCCCGCCAACCTGACCCACAGGGGGAGGCTCGGCAGGCCCAACAGGCTGTCCCTGGAAACGCTCAGGACCCTGCCCAGCATGCACGAGTATCCCCTCCCCGCGGATCTCCCGGGTGAATACATCGACATCGATTTCAGCCGCACCCGAATCTCTCCGCCTTCGACCGAATCGACGGGGAGCCCGTCGTCATCGCTGAGCTCTTGCGACGAGGGTTCCAGGAGGCCGTGCCTGACGTCTTACGTCAAACTCGAGATGGCCTTGCGCCGGCCCAATGAGGAGGCGGACGCTCTCGCCGCGGAACGCCCGGGGGCGCACCCGGATCTCTCGTCGCGGGCCGGCTCGGGGGAGGATGGGGCGTACCGTTTGGATGGGCACAAAGAGCCGAGAGAAGGCAAACCGGGCCAAAATGACTACACGCCGATGACGTTTGGGATGACAAGCTCGCCCCCTCAGCTCGTTCCTCAAGTCACAACAGGGTATGCGTGGTTTTGAAATTATTATTATTATTTTTTTCACCATGAATCGCAGTCGATTGATTTCCGACCACACGATCAAGGAAGTTCAACATTTTAGGGGGAAGCGACTGACCATCGAGAGAGGAAGTTGTGAATTTCATGCCTTGTGGCTGTTTATACGAGAATGCCACTCAGTAGAATGCGAACCATCAATTGGTGCTGAATTATAAACACAGATACCGTATTTTTCAGCACTATAAGGCGCACCGAAAAGGCTTCCATTTTCTTAAAAATCCGGTGCGCCTTGTGTATGGTCATTACGGTAATATGTTGACCCCAAGTTGGCTCCTTGCTGGAGACATTCTTCCAATATTATAACTTGCTGTTGGTTCAGTGAACTGTGTCGCTGCTTTATTCAATACGTTTTTGTTGCAGCTCCGAAAAAAGGAGAGCTGCGGTGTTGTTTTTTTTAAAAATGCACAATTTATGAATATTTTTCGCATTCTCAACAAATACTGTCCGTTTCCGTGCGTTCATGACCGCCTCCGAAAAACGTAAATTAACGATTCCTTCAATGAAACTACGAAAATGGAAAATAATTTATCAAAACAGAAAATCAAGCCAGGAAACCACAAAATAAATTCTATAGCCCCCCTACAGAATTTATTTTGGCTTTTTTTTTTTTTTGCGTAGCTCCAACAGAACAATCAGATGTCAGTAAACTGTAAGAGACTGGACTGTCTCCGAAGTGTTTGTTATTAATTCCTTTGTTGTGTACTACATTCACAAATGAGGAAACCACAAAATAAATTCTGTAGGGGGGGGGCTATCGAATTTATTTTGTGATTTCCACGCTTGATTTTCTGTTTTGATGCATTATTTTGAAGTAATCGTTAATTTACGTTTTTCGGAGGCGGTCATGAACGCCTCTCGAGTCGAACGGAAGGAGCGTAGCATCCATCTAGTGGATGCATTGTAGATTGCGCCTTATAATGCGGTGCATCCGATATATGACAAAAATGACAAAACAGGCCATTCATTGAAGGTGCGCCTTATAATCCAGTGCGCCTTTTAGTGCGGAAAATACGGTACTTGTCTCTCATCCTTTGCAGAGGAATCTTTGAATGTCGCCTTTAACGCGTATCGTTTTGGAACGGTCTTCTCTCGTAGTCAGAGCGGCAGAGGGAGAAGGCATTCACTGGAGGAGCCGGCCGTCCCAGAAGAAATGGGCGTCTTCCTCCTCGGGGCTGCCTCGTCATCCATACCGGACCCCGACTGCTCGGCCAAGGTGATCCGCGCCAACCCGCAAGGACGAAGACGCCACAGCTCGGAGACCTTCTCCACCATGGCGACGGTGACGCCCGTTTTCCCTTCGTTTGCCCGCGGCGAGGCGGCGGCGAAGAGGCACAGCTCCGTGGAGAACATCTCCTCGCGGAGCAGCGAGGGCTCCGACGAGGAGTGCGGCAGCCCCCTGAGCCGACGCGGCTCGGCCGCTTACCCCAACGGACTCAACTACATCGCCTTGAACCTGCTGGACAACAAATGTGACGAGCTGGTCGGCTTCAAAGCGGTTAGCAGCTGCAAACAGGGTATCGGTGGATTACGCAGCACGCCGTATGTTTGCTTGGGCTTCAAGGAGTCTGCAACTACTGCCACAGGTGAGGCTTTATTTGACTTATTTATTTTTCCGTCCATCTATTTTGCGATCCGCTTTATCCTCGCACGGGTCGCGCGAGTGTGCTGGAGCCTGTCACGGGTGTCTTCGGGTAGTCGGCGGGGGACACCCTGAACTGGTTGCTAGCTAAGCGCAGGGCACACAGAGACAGACAACCATCTGCGCTCACACTCACACCGCAGGGACAATTTAGAGTGTGAAATCAGCCTGCCATGCATGTTTTGGGAATGTGGGAGGAAACCGGAGTACCCGGAGAAAAGCCACACAGGCACGGGGAGAACATGCAAAATCCACACAGGGAGGCCGGAACCGGAATTGAACTCGGCACCTCTGCACTGTGAGGCCGACGCGCTAACCACTTATCTATTTTAATTTTTTTTAAAAACAAAAAAAAACAATCCTCAATTAAAATCCGGGCATAGTTCGACACCTTGACTCATCGAGATTGAACAAAAACTGATTTGAATCAAGGAGTCGGTTCTGGGGCGGCCCGGTAGTCCAGTGGTTAGCACATCGGCTTCACAGTGCAGAGGTACCGGGTTCGAATCCAGCTCCGGCCTCCCTGTGTGGAGTTTGCATGTTCTCCCCGGGCCTGCGTGGGTTTTCTCCGGGTCCTCCGGTTTCCTCCCACATTCCAAAAACATGCATGGCAGGCTGATTGAATACTCTAAATTGTCCCTAGGTGTGAGTGTGGGCGTGGATGATTGTTCGTCTCTGTGTGCCCTGCGATTGGCTGGCGACTGATTCAGGGTGTCTCCCGCCTACTGCCCGAAGACAGCTGGGATAGGCTCCAGCACCCCCCGCGACCCTAGTGAGGATCAAGCGGTTCGGAAAATGAATGAATGAATGAATGAGTCGGTTCTGATTTAGAAGATGCAAATGTCTCCAATGCAACGGACTGAAATCGTTCCATTTTCAACGATTTGAGATGCGTATCCAATTGTCTTTGATTGGAGCGAGGGCGATACAGTATCTTCGAACGAAACGCCACATTTGCAGCACCGACAACTTTATTCACGTGGACGTAAAACGACGACGAGAAACTCATTGCGTGATTCCATCTTGAGCCGAGTCGGAGCCTATCGAATCACAAGGAGAATCCCACTGAAGTTTTTTTTGTGTTTTTTTGTGTTTTTTTAGTCAAACCTCGGTTTTCGTCCATAATCCGTTCCAGAAGGCTGTTCGAAAACCGAAACCACGCTCTTTTTAAAATAAAAATGTTTACCGAACACGTCTGCTCACAATGGAAAGCAACACGAGGAAGCGTCACTTCCTCGTGTAAGGAAGGTGGGAGGAGTCAAATGGTGCATTCAAGTGCGCTCAGTTTGTTCGAGAACCCAAATTTGTACGTCATCCGAGGCATAAAAAACTCGAAATTTTTGGTCGAAAACCGAGACGTTCGAAAACCGAGGTTTGACTTTATGTTCAAATTAAATCGGGGTTGAATGACAAAACGCGAGGCATGCGATTGTAGTTTCTGCTCAGTGTTGAGGTTTTTTTGTTTTTTTCTCCTCAATTACAAACCACGTGTGGTTCAATCCTAACATTCCCCCCCCCCGGGGAGGTGAAGGCAAGGCGAGGCGAGGCGAGGCTCCCGTGAAACGTGACCGGGGCCGAGAACATTGAAGTAAACAACCCTCTGAGTGAGCGTGACGCTACTGCGCACGTAGCCTGCAAACCGCTTTCACTCACAGTACAGTTTGTTCATCATTTCAAAGAATGAACTTTTTTTTTTTCTTCCTCCAAAGGTTGTTTTTCCCAAATAAATCCGTTTTTTGACTTCTTGCAGCAAATACTTCCCTTTAACGTGGCAAAAGTGGTTTTAACTGTCACCCGCTTCTTTGATTTGGGATTTAAAATAATGAAGAATAACTCGCATCATTGAGGCGAAGGTAATTCCGCCTGTTGTTGTTGTTGTTTTTTTGTTTTTTTTTAAATCAGTGAGCTCGGCATTAACTCATTCACTCCCAACGACGTTTCTAAACGTCTTTTCAGACTTGGTCCAGAATTTCCTGGCACTGAATGAGTTAAAGGATGCGTTTTGCTCGCCAGTGTGACCTCCATGGACTTCTCCACCATATGATCAATACCGCGTCCCAAAATATCCCAGTGGACAAAACGGGCCCGGCGTCCGTACGGAAAACGTAGAGGGCCAAATGTTTTTGTCGTGAAATTGGAGCTCCGTGCGCAACGGAGCTCACATGTTTGATTGTGCGCACTCCAAAGGTCGGCGACAGCGCGCGGCGGCGCTTTGGAGAAGCCGACATGTGAGATGTGGCACAAGCGAAGGACTGTCCTTGAAGGCAAAATTAAGGGCAAACAACAAGGTGGTTGTGTTGCTGTGCGGCTGTCATGGATGTCATAATATTTCCTGATTGCATTCTGAGCAAGAAATAATAGCAGTGGGGGGTCCGGGGGGGGGGGGGGGGGGGGGCACTGAAGCAGAAAATGAATTGTATTTCAGTTCTCGGGTGGGTAGCATAGCCGTTATATTTTTAAAGTCATTAAACGACAAAATGTCGTCAGACGTGAGCATCGGAGTCGTGACGAGTTGAGATTGGTGGAGTGGATTGAACAGGAATTAGACAAGAGTGAGAGAAATGAAACTAATCTGGCTGAAGTTAGACGTGACTCACAAATTGGCCCCCCGCCTGGTTTTGTCTTGTCGCCGATGGCGTAGTGCGCCAGGTGTCAAAGTCGAGGCCCGGGGGCCAGATCTGGCCCGCCACATCGTTTGACGTGGCCCGCGAAAGCAAATCAATCAATGTCAACTTCCGTGATTGATGCGTGCTAAAAATCTTGTTTCAAATTCTCGTATGTTATAAATAAGATACAGTCAAACCTCGGTTTTCAAACGTCTCGGTTCTCGACCAAATCGGTTTTCGACCAAAAAATTCGAGTTTTTTTATGCCTCGGATTACGACCAAAAATCGGTTCTCGATCAAACTGAGCGCACTTGAATGCACCACTTGACTCCTCTCGCTCTCCTTACACGAGGAAGTGACGCTTCCTCGGGTAGACGAGGAAGTGACGCTTCCTCGTGTAGCGTTCCATTGTGAGCAGACCTGTTCAATAAAGATTTCTTTTTTTTTTTTTTTACAAGAGCGTGGTTTCGGTTTTCGAACAAATCGGTTTTCGAACAGCCTTCTGGAACGGATTATGGCCAAAAACTGAGGTATGACTGTATATTTGAAGCATTTTCTCGTGACCAAGAGTCCTCGTCACAGTCACTTCAACAATCGTTGAATAAAACCATTATTCTTGACTTCTCGATATGGTTTTGACAGAGATAATTATTTATTTATTCATTCATTCATTCGTTTGTTTGTTTGTTTATTGACTTTTTCAGTCACTAGCCCGAGGATATGTTTGCGAATAGCTCACGGCGACTCGGCGGCGGTTTCAGATCCGCAGAGCGGGATCCCACGGTCGGGTGATTTATTTCCTGCGCTGCGTTTTATTTGATTAGTTTGCAAATTAGCTTCGATTTTAATCTATTGTGCCGGAAAGTACGCGGCGTTCAAGATTTAATGCAGCATAACCGTGATGATACAAACGTTAGGGTAGTAAACGGACATGATGTTCTGTTTTTCAGTGATTCCGAATAAATCCCCCCCCCCCCCCCCCCGCGCGATGAATCTACTCGTCGCGAGAACAAAATAAGGGCTAACATTTCACTTTTTTGATCACGTGAAGCGCTTTTATTTTTCCGCGGCGTTCAGAGAGGAGCTTGTTTTGCTGCTCGGCTGACGGTGACGCAAGAGCGAATGAACGCACGCATAATGGGACAAGAAGACGCGTGCAAAACCCTGCCCTTCTGCCTCATTAGGTCCTTCGCTTAGCAGAAGTAAGACGGGCGGAGGTGGGAGGGGGGGTGGGGGTGGGGGTGGGGGTGGGGCCGCCCCCGAGTGTTGTATGCCTTGCAGAAAGACGACAAGAATGAACGCTTGCTCTTTCGCCACGAAACACGCTCAGCGGGATGGCAGACTTGATGGCGTGTTTGCCGATTAGTCCATCCTGCTGCCGTCCGTGTAAAAAATGGAGCCAGGTTCGACGCTGCGCCGGCTCGCTCACTTCCGGACCTCACATTGGACTCGGGCACCGATCAAGCATCTCTGCTGATGATCAGTGCGGATTGAAATGATGCGGGCGCGTGGGAACTTTCGTGCGGGTGCGGACAACGATTACCGTATTTTCCGCACTATAAGGCGCACCTAAAAGCCTTCCATTTTCTTAAAAGCTCACCGAGCGCCTTAAAATCCGATGCGCCTTGCGTATGGTCATTACGGTAATATGTCGACCGCCAAAATGGCTCCTTGCCAGAGACATGCTGACAATGCAGAGTTCAAACTTAAGGCGATGGGTTTCGCAGTTGAACACGGAAATCGAGCAGCGGCAAGAGAGTTCAACGTTAACGGGTCAATGTTATAACTTGCTGTTGGTTCAGTGAACTGTGTCGCTGCTTTATTCAATACGTTTTACTGACATCTGATCGTTCTGTTGGCGTTTCCTTGAGCGTAGCTCCATCTAGTGGATGCATTGTAGATTGTGTCTTATAATGCGGCGCGTCCAATATATGAAAAAAAAAAAGACAAAATAGGCCATTCATTGAAGGTGCGCCTCATAATCCAGTGTGGAAAATACGGTACTTTTGGAACAGAGTATTCTGCGGAGAGTAACCTGACGATTAGGCAAGGCGAGTTTATTTCTACGGCACTTTTTGTTTCACCAGACGGTTCCAAGTGCTTTACGAAAAAAAAATCCAAAACATCACTGAAAGAGAAATAAAATGTTAAGACAATGAAAAAAAACATTATTAACCCCCATGCAGTAATTATCCCAAAATTGGACATTTCGGACACTTTGGACGATTTTGGACTGTTGGACAAATGGACACCACAGACAAAACAGTGAAAAATAACTCCACAAAACTGAAATTTTGCATAGGATGTATATCTATGTCTTGGCCAATTCCCACTGAACATTTTGAGGGGTTGAAAGTGAAAAAAAAAAGAAAAGTGAAAAAAGTTGTTGCACATTGGAAGAGGGACAATTTTGGGACGTAATACCCTTCATGCAGCCGCTTAAAAATACCGCATGAAGGTTAAAGTGATGAACACCAAGCGTCAGTCCGAATGTGTCACAGTTCGGAAACAAACTGAAAAGCTGATCGGATCCCACCAACGTAGACACCGAATAAAAAAACTCCCAAAACAAAAATATTTGTCGACAAAAAGCGCACCGACAAAGTATGAACAAAAAATCGCTGGTAAACAACCTACCGGGTCGATTAGTAGCGTTGCGACTGCTAAGCAACAGAGGGCTGTACATGTCATCAGGTCGCGGCGGCAGTTAGCTTCCCACTTCTCGTCTTCACGTCGGCCTTTTCACTATTTCGTGGCATCTGTTGTGAGCGGAATCGGTAATTGCACAAATGAATGACGTGAAATCGGGACTTTGAAATGTGAACGTTATAGCGGTGGAAACGTTGTCAACGGGGGTAGGTTAAAAAAAAAACAACGTTGGACCGTCGCACCGCGTTGGCCTTAACGGAGTTACCACATGTGTTGATGTGACTGCCATCTGCTCGTCACCCCCCCCCCCCCTTCAAAGCTGCGTTTGTCCTACGCATGAAAGCATGATGGTTGGTTTTACTCTCAGACAGCCCGCAGCGCTGCACTCACGACACGCAGACGAAACTAATCCGACACATAAAAGTTACGAATTCCCACACGCCAATGATTTTAATTCCGATCGATGACATCACACCATGCACAGACTCGGGGGTACCGTCCCAATCCGTATTGTTGACATGAAGGAATGCGGTCCCATTTTGTGGAATCGTGATGAGATGCGCTCGTGGCAGATCGCCAAAGCTGCAGTGGGCAGGAGGCGGGGCTTAAACACCTCCGCCGCTGCTTTTACCTTCAGACTCAACTTCGAATACCGCAACCGTCGGCCTGCTCACGTTTAAACACCGGCCTTTGAAGCGCTCGGCTCGGCTCGTGACAGGCAGGCCATCTGGTGCGCCTACAGGCCAAAGAGAGCATGACCAACCGCACTGTGGAATTCATCTGGAAGATTAACAACATTCGCGTCCATCTTGTAAATCCGCCTTCTCTTTCAACGCCGTTCACCCGACGAGATGGCTCAATTTTGACGCTGGTCCGTTTCGCGTTCACATTTGAGCGTGGACTGAGACCAGCTCTCGGTGCAAATTTTCCTTTTACACCTTTTCACACACGCACGCACGCACTAGCAAAGCAATCACATCAATTTGTTGTGACCAGACTCAGCGTAACAAGCGCAAATCACTCAGCTGATGGTTTGAAAAAAAATAAAATAATGATAATAATCTGTGTGCCTGACGGAATGTGTACACACAAGTTTTCTCTAATTGATCACAAGAATGTAAACAAGTTTTGCTGTACAGATTAGCGAGGGGATAAGCGATTTATGCACAAATCCACACAAAGTGGTGTTTTCTCAATCATATTCAGACAGTAATTCTAGAGTTATGTAGAGGGGCAGGGGGGGTTAGTGAATTAAATGTTTAAACTGTACATAAATGTACACGTGTAATACATTGGATTTTTCTAATCAATTTCTCTGTAGGCATGAAGTACAGTCCAGTTGTGTTTAGCTTTTCAGTAAAATAGGTTTTCAGATTGACATTGTCGAAACTGTTTATGTTGAAACTTTGAGGCATGATTGTTCAATTCATTGGCAATACATTTTAATGGAATAATTAAAGGTGGACATTATTTTAACCGTGTTTCCGTCGTAGTTTCAGTCGATAAACTTAACCGGTTAGCTAGTCCGTTGGCCAATCCGTGATGTCATGTGACGTCATCATTTCCCGCCTCCTTAGCCAATCGCGGCTATCCATCGCAGTCCGCATAGATCCTATTGAAATCAGGAGCGCTCACTCTCACACAAATGTAGTCGATGCAGTCCTCTTCAAGAAACCTCCGCCAACAAACGGGAGAGCGTCTGTGACGTACTGGCGGGATGCCCACTCCTTGGAATTACTATCTTTGAACAATGTTTTTGTTTCTCATGTTTAGGTGTAGGGTTAATGTTCAACCTGTGCATATTGTATCAGTGGCATAAAATAATATCTACTTGTTTAGGGATAAACCCTTTGCCTTGTTTTAGATGAACACTTAACCCCTCTTAGCTTTTGTATTTTAAGATGGTGTTTTGATGATACTAGGAGAGGTAAGATTTTTTGGGGGGGGGGTGGTACTAAAAGTTTGAGAGCAGCTGGCTACAAATCCCTGGCAAGTAGCCAAGTGGAAAAAAAAAACAAGCAGACTTCAGAGCTAAGTTAACATTTTATTATTTTTTTCACACCAATGTTTTCTTCCTGTAAACCGTGAAAAGAAATCTCTTACCTTGACTTAGCTCTAAACTTATTAAGAAAAGAAAACAACACAAACACCACGAGGTCACGGAGTTGATGGGATTAAACACGTAAGCGCTTCTATGCAGATTGATGACCTTGGCGTCACAAGCAAACGCTTCAGAAAACGTTTGAAACCGCACCCGATCAGCTAAGTGGCAACCGAAAGAGGGGAAGCGACCCAGACTCTTGATTAAAACCCAACCTTGGACTGTATTATATTGCGTTTCCATCAACCCGCCTACACTTTGACAAAAAAAAAAAAACGAAAAATGCACATGAGCTCACAGCGACATGTGCTGCACACATGCGTATCCAAACGCATTCGGGCCGCGTCACCTGATACTGGATGCCGTAGGAAACAACCATGCGTGTAATGTAACACAGCAGGCAAAGTGTGTCACATTTTCCAGTCTCTGTGCATATAGGTGCATGTGTGTGTGTGTGTGTGTGTGTGTGTGTGTGTGTGTGTGTGTGTGTGCGCGCGCACGTAGCAGGATAAAGTAGGCTGGGATGTTCCAGATAGACGCGTTAGCTGCTCGATTAGTGCGTGGCCAGCGTCGTGCCAGCCTCGGCTCCAGATGAGATTACATCCTCTGCAGGACAGATTAGACGGCAGCCCGCGATCAGCCGCTGCCTGCCTACTATGGAATCAAAGCACGTCTGGTGGATACAAACTTTGTTCATAACGTCACGTCGTTGTGAATGAATAAACGTGCCGGTCGTCACGGGGGCAACGAGAACGGTTCGACGATCCGATCGAATGCGGGAAGTACGGTTCAGTTGTACTTTATTGGAAGTAGAAAATGTAATTTTCTGATCAAACCAAGTTTGAAGCTTTTGGCCATAAGTAGTGTTTGGCGCAAACACGCCATCGCTCGTCAGGTGGCCTCGGCGTCATTGCCCTGGAGGGGTTTTAATTTGGCGGGACTTTAGACAAGGTGGAGGGAATTATGAACGGATTTACATAGCATATAGCAGTGCAGCGTACAAAAAAAATAAAATAATGCAGGCTTAGGTTAGGAAGCGAAAAAAAATGTCATCCAAATCCTTTTAGGATATCCGAAGTTTATTTGGGGTTAATCGGCGGCAACTCTAAATGGGCTCTTGGCGCGATTCTGCGAGCGACTGGTTGTTCGTCTATGCGTGTCGCCCCGCAATTGCCTGGCAACCAGTTCAGGGTGTCCTCCAGCGTGCCCGCGACCCCCGTTAGAAGAATCCCGATTACAAAATACACGGATGGATCATCGGAGCCACTTAAAATGTCGAGTGTGTCCTGACCTCCATAGACCAAATGTGATAGATACATTATGAGCGGTAAAATCTCCGCCCACTTATGAGAGGGTGTGTACACTTGTGCAACCACATTATTTCTATGTCTATTTTTGCTTCACCTCTGTGAACGGTAAGGGGAGGGGCGGGGGGACTTGCGATACGTCTTCCCCTCAAAAATATTTCATCTGGTACCACCTCTTCTCCTTCCGGTAGTCGTTTTCTGCTCGGTTGGTGTCCATAGCAACGCAGAGATCCCACCCCCCCCTGCCCTTCCCCCATCGCCATCCATCCCGGATTATGTAATTATGACCGTTGCCGACCTGCTTTCCGAGCTCCTCTTCCCCGCTTGCTATCCTTTTGCGTGCTTTCCCTTCACCACTGATAGGTCACGGCGACTTGTCACGTCCGTATGTGTAATACAGTGAAACTCCTCTACAATGAAATCATGTTTGCAGCAAGAAATTTTTCACAGCAGGGGGTTTTTCACTGTAGCAAATTTGAAACAGGAAAGTGGGAATGGTGTTAATGCATGAAGATTTTTTTCACACTAGGGGGTATTTTCACCCATGTAGATTTCGTTGTAGAGGAGTTTCACTGTATTGGCGGACGCGAAAAAAATCGGACCTAAGTAGAGATGATGATAATAATAATAATAATTTTTTTTTTATAAGTGCCTTTCAAGACACCCAAGGACACTTTACAATCAGGAAGAAAAAACAATAAAACACAATGCGGGTTGAGCAGCGGCAGCCAAACGCGCCGGCGTTCACTCAACCCGGAAGTCAGAAAAAAACCACAAGGGAAGGGAGAGGGGGAGAAAAAAAAAACAAAAAAAACACGCTCGAACTATCCTCATTTAAGGATAATTTGAGTCAGGGTAAAAAAATTGATGGTATAAAATGTCTTAATTTTTTTTTTTTTTTTTTTTCATTGAATGCTTTTTGTGTGAATCGCGTGTAAAATGTGCTTTTTTTTCCTCTTGTTTCTTCCAGATTGAAGCAGTCAACTGACCTCGTGATCGTGACCCCATTTACCTCTGCGACCCCCAAAGGATGGCATGCAAACCTCAGCGCTTCATGAAAACGCATACACACACACACACACAAACACACACACAAAACACACACAGACGCACGCAGGCTACATGACGCCTCCATTTATGCATGTTGGGAGTTAGCTTGAGGTATGAAGTGTGTGTGTTTGTGTGTGTGTGTGTGTGTGTGTGTGTGCGCGGCGTGCGTAACGGAGCAACAACTCAGTCAGTGAACACTGTTACTACGAAACGTGACTAGCAGGAGTGTGAGACGTACACCGAGTACAGAATTCTATATATATGGATGAGTTTATTTATTTCCCCGAGGACGAATGTCGAATTGGTCCCACCCGATGCCTTAAGACGCCGATAAAATTCTCTCTGCGTTCAAGCGAAGCGGAGGGAAATAATGCTCTTGCCGTATGTCTGTCTGAACTTCTATATTGTTATTCGCTTGGGGGAGAGTAGTATTATTTACAGAAAAGTACATTCAAAAGTATTTTCTTAATTTGCTATTTATTCTCACTTAAGATTATTTTTTTATCCAAAAGTTAAGGAAATATATTTCTAAATATATAACAAAGTTCTATCTGAGCTCCGTGACAACCAGGCGTTGCAATGCACTGCCCTTCCGACCTTTTTTTTTTTTCTCCTTTGGGGCCCCCGTGAGCCCGCGGGCCCGATGTTTGCGTCCGCGCGTGCGTTACAAGAGTGCGCGATGTCTGAGCGGGGCTGTACTCGAAAGGCGGAAACATCTGGCACCACCATGGAAACTCTCGGGGGAGTCTGCTGCGTGGAACGTTGAAGGAAGTGAAGTGGGGTGGGGGGGGGGGGGTTTCTCCCGACTGGGGCGGGCGGCAAAATTCTTTCCGATATATGACGTCGTAATCGGCGACAAAGCGCAAACCTAGCAATGGGGACGGGCCAATGCAACAAACATCGTAGACTGATTACGCCTCCCGATGTTAGCTTAGGAAAAACTCATCATTTAAATCCGGCAGCCCCGTCCGCCCCCCCCCCCTCCCCCCCCCTCCGATTTCTCCTGGACCCACAAAAGGCTGGCAACCCCTGCTCTGAAGAGCTAAAGCTAGCGTGTCCACGCCGCGGACTTGTTGTGTTAGCGTTCGTCAGCCGCTTTAGCGTCTGACACGATGGTCGCATTGGCTTAAAAAGTGAAGGACAGCTTAAGCCAATGGTGTCAAACTCAAGGCCCCGGGGGCCAGATCTGGCCCGCCGACATCAATTGATGTGGCCCGCGAAAGCAAATCAAAAATGGGAACTTTCATGATACAGTGATCCCTCGCTCTAACGCGGTTCACTTTCCGCAGCTTCACGGATTTTTTTAAGTGCAGTTTTTTAATGCTTTTAACCCTTTAAATTTAAACGCGGCGGCGGCGCAGCATGTCGACAGTACAGTCAAACCTCGGTTTTTTGAACGCCTCGGTTCTCGACCAATTCGGTTTTCAGACAAAAATTTCGAGTTTTTTATGCCTCGGATGACGAACAAATTTCGGTTCTGGAAAACAAACTGAGCGCACTTGAATGCACCATTTGACTCCTCTCGCCTTCCTTACGCGAGGAAGTGACGCTTCCTCGTGTTGCTTTCCATTGTGAGCAGACGTGATCAGTAAACATTTTGATTTTAAAAAGAGCGTAGTTTCGGTTTTCGAACAATTTCGGTTTTCGAACAGCCTTCTGGAACGGATTATGGACGAAAACCGAGGTTTGACTGTACAGTACTGTATTTCCAAAAACGATTATAGTTATTTGTTGAAAACGTTGTTTTTTTTATAATTGGGCCTGAAAACAGGTTTTGGTCTTTGATTTCATTGTATATATAGTTAAGTATTGTATAATAACTGTAAAAAAAAAAAAAATTCACTACTTCACGGATTTCACTTCTCACTAGTTCTTTTTGGAACGTAACCCCCGCGATAAACGAGGGATGACTGGACTTGCTAAAATCGCTCCCAAAATTGAAATTCTCATTTGTAATAAAGAAGAGTGATACTATAAGCATTTTCTTGTATCCAAACCCCTCATGAGAGAACTTTAAACAATCGTTGATTGACGCATTTTTCTTGATTTTTTTTTTTTATATGGTTTCCGTCATAACGGCCCTGCAAGGAAAACGGTAACTAAAATGTGGCCCGCGACAAAAATGAGTTTGACACCCCCTGCCTTAAGCCCTCCATTCATCAGATCCCGCCCCCTGCAACCCCGCCCCCTTCCATTCTAATAGCAGAAAATATCCAAAGTCTCCATGGTGGGTGTCAAAACACGTGCCGAATCCACCCCCACACTTTCAGGGTACTATCGAGCTTGCAGAATCCTTCGTAACCAAGTCCCAAAATATCACTGAGCTAGCGACCGGTCGAACAGTTTCGTGACGTGCGAGCTGTTTTCCGCGCTGGTGCTGGTGTTTGTGTATTTATGAACTACCTGGATGTGAATAGGATGTAAATAGACAAAGAGTTGGCGTGAAAGCGCTTCTACTGAAGAGTACAGAGAATTCCTAAATCTAGATTTTACCCGTGTTGCATATACATAAATATATATATATATATATCTAAATCTATATAAAGTATTTCTGTCAAACTATTTTGGCTACCCTTTGTTATTGCTTTCAGGTTTTTACAGAGTAATGGTTTTGCTTTCTCCTTTGCGGTCTAAAAGCAAAATATTTGAAAATGAACTCATTCACTCCCAAAGACGTTTTTAAACGTCTTTTCAGACTTGGTCCAGAATTGGCCGGTAGGTACTGAATGAGTTTAAAAAAAAAAAAAAAAGAATTGCCGTGTTGGACAGACTTCACCTCATGGCATGTGATGCAATAGTGAGACCATCGAGTTTCTAACGGTGAAACCAAATGTAACCCCCAACGTTTCCCCATGCTTCTCTTTTTTGGTTTTGGTTTGTTGCTGTTCCTTGTAAAGAGGAAAAAAAAAAGACGTTTTTTTTTCTTTGGTGTCATTGTCTTCCGTTGTACATAGAACGCGATGCTCTCTATTGTCACATGAAAAGTTATTCTCAATGATTTATGGAATCTGGTGTTCATTTATTGTTTTGATCTGTATAGATGGTGCAGAGTGACCTCAATAAATCATTTATTTAAACCGCTTTGACTGCTTTTATTGTTTTTTTTGTTTTTTTATGTCCCCCCGCGAAGGTCTCGATTCATTCAACGCTCGCAGATGCATCTCAATAACTTCAATATTCCGTAAACATCACGTATCATTAAAAACAACGTCATGTCAATCTTCACTTTGAGCCTTTCTCATACGACTGGATATAAAAAGTCTACACACCCCTGGAAAAGATGAGACGGCGATCGATCTTGTCAAAAGTGTCCCATCATGAATGTGACTTTTCACCTCTACAACAACCATTGAATTTAAAAAAAAAAAAAAAAAATGGAGGTTACTGAGGTACTGCGGTGACACAAGCGTCATACCTTCTTATATTGCTGTCTATAGAATGAAACGATCACCTTCCAACTTGACTTCCAACGGGACTCGGCATTCACTCGCGTCGCCCTTTGAAGTGCCTCAGATCACCCCCGCCAAATAAAGTTGAGCTGATCGAGTCGGATTTTCCCCCGACATTTTTTTTTTTTGCTTTCCAAAAGCCAGAGCGGTGTTGTGTTTGCGGCAAATGCTGCCCCCCCCCCCCCCCCACCACCACCACCACCACCCCCGAGCATCTTAGCATCCATTTCGTGACGGCAGGTGGGCATTCAATCGGAGTAAGAATGACGACAGTACTTTCCAGTCATGAATCTCCCATCGGATGAATATTTAACCCCTATGCAGTAATTATCCCAAAATTGGACATTTCGGACATTTCGGACACTTTGGACGATTTTGGACTGTTGGACAAATGGACACCACAGACAAAACAGTGGAAAAATAACTTCCACGAAGCTGACATTTTGCATAGGATGTATATCTATGTCTTGGCCAATTCCCACTGAACATTTTGAGGGGTTGAAAGTGAAAAAAAAATTAAAAGTGAAAAAAGTTGTTGCACATTGGAAGAGGGACATTTTTGGGACGTAATACCCTTCATGCAGCCGCTTAGAAATACTGCACGAGGGTTAAAGGAGAGTGTGATGGTGGACTGAAAGAGCCCCCCCCCCCCCCCCCCCACCACACTCATACATGACAATGGAAGTTCCGACTTTTTAATTAATTTTTTTTTTTTTTTTGTATTTAACATCTCTGGGCAGAGAAGACGGCTGTGCCAAACGCCGCGGATTACAAGCCTTTAAGAGGTAAGAGGCTCTTTTGGAGGTGGCCGAGCTGCTCCTTTGGCAAGCGCAACCCAACCGCTGGCCTCGGCCTCCCTGCCAGCCTGCTGCCGCTCTGGAGGGGGATTGAAAGTGGCTGGCCCCATTATTTCTCCCCGAATCAGCCTAAGGAGGCTTTCAAGGCCGCCTCAATGAACTCCGTGACCCACTTTCTCAAAAGGCCGCTCTGCCTTTCCATCACATGCTGACTTTTATATCCCCCCCCCCGCCCCTCCCCCCCAATGAATGCGTGGCGCTCCATTGATCTGCCGGGGTCCCACCGTGGCAGTCCTGCAAATCCTTCGCCACAATAAGCCCAATACAATCCCAGGGGTTTGAATTATTAATACCCCGGTTCTCAGTCGACGGGTACAACTAATTAGATGAGAGCGTTTCTTATGGTTGCATTGCTTTCAGTCAAGATGAGTGGAGCCAAATAATGAAATAACAAATGCTAAAAAAATTTTTTTTTTTAAACGCTAACTAACTGAAACTACATTCTGTGCTGATAAAATAAATGATAATAATTTTAAAATACAAAATAAATATATAAAATAAAATAAAATGATAAAATAATACTGAAATTTTTTTTTTTTTTTACGGCCGTACAGAAGAAAGTTTGAACACTCGTTAGGGAATTGTAGTTTATTACACGATACTGAGTGACGTTTTTTTTGTTGTTGTTTTTTTTTTTTAAACCTTTCATGCACAAATAGGATCAAGTTCAAGTCAACGTTGTCAAATGTGCTCTACGTGCAACATACAGCACACATGAAATGTCTTTCCTCTCAACTACAGTAAAAAGAGGAGCCGCTGCGGGTGCCCGCGCCGCCATCAACAGAACAGTTAACATAAAATGGCAAACTATTACAACACAAGACACAGAAAGTCGTGCAATCTGAACCACTTTCTGCATACACTGTCATTTGAAGCAGTTCTATATGAAAGAGGAGAGAATCAAAGTGTCAAAATAATAATAACCTACATCAGAATTTTTTTTTTTTTTATTGAATAGTGTTTTTATTAATCTTTAGGCATGGGAAAAAAAATAATGGCAGTGGATGGCAACACGCATAAGGGTCCATTGTTGTGGTTGATGCACAACTGTGACATCCATCCATCCATCCATTTTCCGAACCGCTTGAATGGGTCGCGGGGGTGCTGGAGCCTATCCCAGCAGTCTTCGGGCATAGGCGGGGGACACCCTATTGGTTGCCAGCCAATCGCAGGGCACACAGAGACGAACAACCATCCATCACACTCACACCTTTTAGAGTGTCCAATCATGGCAGTTTTTGGAATGTGGGAGGAAACTGCAAACTCCACACAGGGAGGCCGGAGCTGGGATCGAACCCGGTACCTCTGCACTGTGAAGCCGACGTGCTAACCACTGGACTACCGGGCCGCCCCAACTGTGACATGATAATAATTATTATTATTATTTTATTTCATGGTAGAACTATTGGCGCAATCAAGAGGTGCTAGGTTCGACTCCTGGCTAGCTTGTGTGAGTTTTGCGGCACGGTGGTCCAGTGGTTAGCATGTCAAACTCACCGTGCAGAGGTTCAATCCCAGCTCCGGCCTCCCTGTGTGGAGTTTGCGTGTGTGGGTTTTCTGCGGGTACTCCCGTTTCCTCCCACATTCCAACAACGTGCATGGCAGGCTGATTGGACACTCCAAATTGTCCCTGCGGTGTGAATTGAGCACAGATGGTCGTTCGTCTGTGTGTGCCCTGCGATTGGCTGGCAACCGGTTCAGGGTGTCCCCCGCCGACTGCCCGAAGACGGCTAGGATAGGCTCCAGCACCCCCCCCCCCCCGCGACCCTTGTGAGGATAAAGCGGATCAGATAATGGATGGATGGATGAATGGCATTTCATATTCGATGTTTATGCTCTGAGAAGAAAAATTAATGAACGGTAAATTACTCACAACTTACTGGAGTACTTGAGTAGATCTCTCAGCGACTACATATGTTCTCCAGGAATTATTCCGAGGGCTACTTTTGACTTTCACTTGAGTCATATTATTCCAAAGTACAGTCAAACCTCGGTTTTCGAACGTCTCGGTTCTCGACCAATTCGGTCTTTGACCAAAATCTTTGTTTTTTATGCCTCGGATGACGAACAAATTTCGGTTCTCGAACTAACTGAGCGCACTTGAATGCACCATTTGACTCATCTCGCCTTCCTTACACGAGGAAGTGACGCTTCCTCGTGTTGCATTCCATTGTGAGCAGACATGTTCAGTAAACATTTTTATTTTAAAAAGAGCGTGGTTTTGGTTTTTTGAACAATTTCGGTTTTCGAACAGCCTTCAGGAACGGATTATGGACGAAAAACCGAGGTTTGACTGTAATTGTACTCTTACTTGAGTGTCCTTTTTGCCCACCTCTCCGCAAGGAACGTTCAACTTTTAAGTGACTTCCACTTTTACTTTTTAGCCACCTGAACGTCTTTTCACAAAATGCAAACAGCATGAAAATCACGACAACAACAAGACTTTGGACCAAGACTGCAAAACAACACGCCGTCGTGTGGGCTGCAGTTGTGTAAGCATGAGCCACACGAAAGGTCAGCCTCTTGTTGCCAGCATGTTATCTCGGGTTTACGACACGTTTTTTTCTCCCCCTTTGTCCCAGTTTCCTGATGTTTTTTAGGCCAACATCTCAGTGTGCACGCGGTCCCCATTAAGCCCCTTCAAGTGTGTGTGTGTGTGTGTGTACGAGTGTGTGCGTTGGTGTGTGTTTTAGCTTTAGCCTTGGCACTGGCGCATTTGGCGGACACGCACGCACGCAAACATGGCCCCCGTGTGACCTTGATACCGCTGGTGCACACGTACTGCTGAGTAAGATTGCGATAGGCAGTCATTCTCTCTTGCTAATTGGTCCAGTTAAAGTCCTCTGATGACAGCTTGTGGAGAAGCAATCATATTTTGGTGTAATAATAATAATAATGATAATAATAATAAGCAATCATATTTTGGTATAATAATAATAATAACAATAATAAGCAACCATATTTTTGAATGGTAATAACAACAACAATAATAATAATAATAATAATAATAAGCAATCATATTTTGGTATAATAATAATAAGCAATATATTTTGGAATGATAATAATAACATAATAAGCATTATTTTGGTACAATAATAATAATAAGTGGTATAATAATGATAATAATAATAATAATAATAACAATAATAAGCAACCCTATTTTGGTATAATAATAACAATAATAAGCAATCGAAATCAATAATATTTTGGTTTTTTAATAATAATAATAATAATAATGAGCAATCATATTTTGGTACAGTGAAACTCCTCTACAACGAAATCTATATGGGTGAAAATACCCCCTAGTGTGAAAAAATCTTCATGCATTAACACCATGTTTCAAATTTGCAAGTGAAAAACCCCCTGTTCGATGATTTCGTTGTAGAGGAGTTTCGCTGTATAATAATAATAATAATAATAAGCAATCATGATAATAATAATACAGTAGTTATGAAGGCAAGTCAAGACTCAAGTCGGCTTATTAATGCAGTCTCGGAAAGAGAGAAGACTCCACACTCACACCCAGGGACAATTTATAGTATTCGGTCAGACTGTCATGCATGTTTTTGGAATGTGGGAGCAATCCGGAGTACCCGGAGAAAACCCACGCAGGCATGGGGAGAACATGCAAACTTGGAATCAACTGGATCACTGAATATGAAATGCGAATTGCAAATTCAGACCTTTTACGCAAACTCATGTGACAAGTCTCTCCGGCAAACCAAAGCAAAACAATTGCGCAAGAAATACTACAAAGAAAAAAAGAAGTTGCGAAAGTGAAGTAGCTCAATCTAATAGAGCAGAGACGCTTCTGAAAATAAACGAGTAAATCCTGAATGATATCAATAGCATCGCATTCGGGTGAGGAAACAGGCGACAGGAAGTGACTTTTGAATCGCCCTCAGTTCAGAAACTATCGTACGTACATGTACGGTTTTAAAATGCTTTTCCCGTTCTTTGCCAGTGCTATCGGCGAACGGCAGATTAAACAAACTTTGAACGAGAATACAGTCAAACCTCAGTTTTCGAACGTCTCGGTTCTCGTCCAATTCGGTTTTCGACCAAAAATTTCTCGTTTTTTATGCCTCGGATGACGATCAAATTTCGGTTCTCGAACAAACTGAGCGCACTTGAATGCACCATTTGACTCCTTTCGCCTTCCTTACACGAGGAAGTGACGCTTCCTCGTGTTGCTTTCTATTGTGAGCAGACGTGTTCAGTAAACATTTTTATTTTAAAAAGAGCGTGGTTACGGTTTTCGAACAATTTCGGTTTTCGAACAGTTGTGTGTTCACAAACGCCCCCATAAAATTTATTTTCTGAATTTCCTCCCTTGATTTTTTTTGTTTTGGTGCATTATTTTCACTTTTCTTAGTGTCAGTGGAGTGATCATTAATTTCCGTTTTTCTGAGGCTGTCTTTGAACGCCTCTCGAGTTTAAAAAGAGAGAAGGCGGAAACTTCTGGATCGGATTATGGACGAAAACCAAGGTTTGACTGTATATAATATGAATAACCCGCATACAGACTCACAAATCTTTTTGACATTCCTCACAATCGACTTGGGACATGTCTGCAGTCAACCTGTCGATCGCGATCGACATATCGGTGCTAGTCGAGGAGACCTATTCTAGACTCTTTGATTCCTTGTGTCTTTTCCAATCCAACTTCACTGGATGACGTTTTGACTTTTACAAAACCAGAACAAATAGAAATTAACATCAGACGATCAAACGGTAAATCCTGAATGATAGGCAAGGTAAGCTCTCCGTGAAGACTTTGCATCTCGCCACCACACCCTGAAGTCACCAAACAGAAGTTGTTGACATCTCAACGAAGCATGAATGATCGTTCCTGATTGTTGTAATGTCAGCAGCGGCGTGTATTAGGTTCAAAGGATAAGTGACACGAGCGAGATAAAGGGAGTTAAGAGCAAAGTCCCATTAAGCGCGGCACTGCTACTTTACCTAAATCACATTTAAATGTTACGTAATGGCTCGAGTTTTGCTCAGCGAGGAGCCGCGCATCTTAAAGTGATAAGGTTGCATAAGATGCAGCATTGTTGTTTTCCACGCGGCTGTTGATCTGTGCTGAGCTTCTGGATGGGACGCTGATAGCTGCATGAGTTGACTGAAGGTCACTACTTTCCAACCCCCCCCCCAAAAAAAAAATCGAGTTTAAAAATGGTTTCGCCCCAAAAATCCCAAAAATATTGTCCGTTTATCATGTGTAAATTATGATCAAAAATTCCTGTTGTGGAGAAGCAGAGAGAGACAGAAAAGATGACGATCACACAAGCCATGCCTTGAGGAACACCGCGTTATACGGTTATATCAGTCAAGAACTGCAGTCATCCAGGCAAACAAACATCACCACCACATTCAGTGAAATTTTTTTTTTCATTTTTCTCAGATGATAAATAATATACGCCTGTGAGCATTATCTGTAATAGTATCTGTCTTCATGTGCTGCTTCATTGTTTATGTGCAAATTGCAGTTGAAGATGATGAGATAGCTGCATCTATCAATGCTAAATGTTAGCATTAAGCTAGTGTAGGAGACCGCTCATGTTACGCTTCACTTGATTTTCTGTTTTGTTGCATTATTTTTTTGCTTTCCTGAGTGTCTTTGAAGTAATCGTTGATTTACGTTTTTTCCGAGGCGGTCTTTGAACGCCTCTTGACTCGAACGGCAGTTGAGAAGGCGGCGTAGTTCGACATCGACGTGTCTGTATTCGCTTCCGTGTGAAAGGAATTAATAAAGTGAATATTCTAAAAAAAAAAAAAAAACACCACGGCAGCTCTGTTTGCTTCGGAGCTGCAACACTAGAGGGGGCATTTCTAAGGCAAAGTTTTCCAATGTTTTTGTGACGTCCAGACCGCATCAACAACATTAACAAATAAACCAATGAAGGACAGGAACAAAGTCTCTTCACTTCGTTACCTAACACTTCAGCCCATGATTGAAGGATCACACTTTGAAAAAGCTCCGTAAACTAAGCATACATCTCACCCCCACCCCACCCCACCCCTCCACCCTGCTCCTTGGCGGTGACGTCATCTATTTACTATCTTGTGGCTGGTTGCAGTCCGACAGGATTTACGTAACTAAAACCCCGCGCACGCTGCAGGGCCAGCATGACAGGAGGAGGCGCTTTTGCTGCAGAGGCACCCCGGCATCGAGTCACCCAATCTCTTAGAGACACAGACACGCACACGCACACGCACGCCCACGACGAGCACAGCTCAATGGGCGCAAGTGCTTTTCCTCCCCGCTGCACTGAGGTTTGCGCATGTGAAAGCACATCAAAGCGCACGTCATAGTTCCATGTGACAGTCCCACGCACACGCGCGCACACACACACACGCACTTTTCCCAGCAAGCACCGAGGCAGCAGCAGCCGAGAGTAAACAACCCTGGCAGCTCAAGCGCTTCCCACGTTCCCTTGTACGAGCAGTGGTCGCCCCCTGTTGGCTGGTAATTTTTTTTACAGCGTGTGAGCGTATAATATATATATATATATATAAATTTAAATTCATAACACACATCGATCAATCAATCAAACTTTATTCATATCGCACTTTTCATAAAACGCAAAGTGCGGTGCAGTTAAAAATAGAATCAAAATGACAACACACACACAAACACATACAGTAGTTATTTTTCAGGACATATTTCATTGTGCACGGTCACAGTATATTTTCGTAAATGTTTCAGAATTCGCGTTTGTGGATTTCATTCTATTTTTTATACAGTATTTATATTATTCGACTGTTTCTTGACATACAGTATAATACCACATTGGTTCCGCCTTTGTTTCCAGGGGAACATTTTTTTTCTGGCTCCAGAAAGCTCAACCAGGAAGTGTTTTTATTCACTCGTCGGTGTATCTAAGATATTAAAAAATCACCGAGTACTGATAAATTATATTAGAAAAATGTTCTTTGGCTATGCACGGTATCGTTGCATGTACGGTTACTGACCGTACAGATTTAAAAGAAATGCCAACTAAAAATGTACGCATTTGCTTGGGGAAAGTAACCGGACAGCTCCACTCACAAGGTAAACACATTTCTCACACCAGCAGTACTTTTTTAAAGCAGGCTTTATATCGCTAACGATCCATTTGAATCGCCAAATTAAATTACAACCCTTATGATTCGACTTTTTTTTTCTTTTTTTTTTTTACGTCGGGTGAGTTTGTGCGATCAAATTACGACCTAGAAATGTGTGAAATCTTTTCCCGGGGACAGTGGAATGGCGTGACGTCATCAGTAAACGCAGGTAGAAAAATGGATGAGATTCGGGTTTTACTTTCACGGAACTCCCAACTGACTACCGGGCAGAAGGCCGAGTGCACCCTGAACTGGTTGGGTTTTTTCCTATTCGGGGTGTTATTGTGAATATGTTAGCTGTGACAATCAAATTTGCATCAAGGGATAATTGAAGTACCCATCGATCGATCTATCACATGTACACAAAATACGTGTATTAGTTTGCGGCCATGAAATACCTGAGCAGCTGCGTCAGTAATTCAAGCACACTTTCTCTGGAAATATTCAGATAGAGTCAGAGGATTGGACAGGGATTATAGTTTAATTTTCACGACAATGATGTTAAACCCACACATTAAGGATTCGTATTCAGCTTTACCAATTTCACTGCCACAAATTTGAATTTGGTGCCTACATTGTGTATTGAGAGGATCACCCCCCCACACACACACGCCATGTCCGGGGCTCTGTAGTATTGAACAAGGGAGAAGACAATATTTCTTGTCAACAGAGCAACAAGTTTTTCTTCGAGGGTGCAACAGACATGTTTCAAACTAAATGCTGACTATGTAGTTACATTATTTGCCCGTACGAGTCAAACCTCTGTTTTCGTCCATAATCCGTTCCAGAAGGCTGTTCGAAAACCGAAATTGTTCGAAAACCGAAACCACGCTCTTTTTAAAATAAAAATGTTTACTGAGCACGTCTGCTCACAATGGAAAGCAACACGAGGAAGCGTCACTTCCTCGTCTACCCGAGGAAGCGTCACTTCTTCGCGTAAGGAAGGCGAGAGGAGTCAAATGGTGCATTCAAGTGCGCTCAGTTTGTTCGAGAATCGAAATTTGATCGTCCCATTGGGACATTGGAAATTGGTAATCTCCCATTACATTTGTACAGTTTATGGTGTGAAATTGTAAAAAAAAAAGTGGTTTAAAAAAGTTGTTTTCTTGACTTGGAACGGATTAAAACATTTTACATTGATTTCAATGGGAAACATGGTTTCGGTTTCCGAACAATTCGGTTTTCGAACAGCCTTCTGGAACGGATTATGGACGAAAACCGAGGTTTGACTACAGTCCTCGTGTAAGGAAGGCGAGAGGAATCAAATGGTGCATTCAAGTGCGCTCAGTTTGTTCGAGAATCGAAATTTGATCGTCATTTGAGGCATAAAAAAACTCAAAATTTTTGGTCGAGAACCGAGACGTTCGAAAACCGAGGTTTGACTGTATATTATCGACTGATTGATAAACGTTTTCATTCATTTCAGAATCAATGGAGGGGACGTCAAAAAGCGCCGCGGGCGATCAACCGTCGATCGTCGCCGCTCAAGTCCCCTTCCTTCACCTGTGTAACACTTTGGAAAAAATCCAGAAATTGAAACTCCGCCCAGAAAAATCCAAGACCCTCGGGGATTTTATCGCGTCATGGAGAACGTTCCACGCCGCCCTGCATAAGGATGAGCCCAAAACAAGCGACTCTTTCTACCCGGCCATGCGTCTCATCGTCCCCTCATTCGAGCGAGAGCGAATGGCTTACGGCATCAAAGAAAACATGCTCGCTAAACTTTACATCGACGTATTATGCCTCCCGAAAAACGGTCCCGAAGCCAACAAGCTATTGAACTACCGCACGCCGACCGCCTCTCAAGGAGAATCCGGAGACTTTGCCGGCATGGCGTACTTTGTCCTCAAGAAGCGCTGCACCGGTCGGGGAAATCTCAGCATCAAGGAAGTCAACGACTTTCTTGACTCGGTCGCACTCAACAACGCGAGCAAAAAGAAAGACCTCGTGAAAACCAGCCTGCTGCACCTCATCACGCAGAGCTCCGCCCTTGAGCAAAAATGGCTCATCCGAATGATCCTGAAGGACATGAAGCTCGGCGTGAGCAAGGAAACGGTCCTTCAAGTCTTCCACCCGGACGCCGCCGAGCTCTACAACGTGACCACCGACTTGGACAAAGTGTGCCAACAGCTCCACGACCCCTCGGTGTCTTTGAGCGAAGTTTCCATCGGGCTTTTCTCCGCCTTCAAACCCATGCTGGCGGCCCCGGCGAACGTCGGCGGCGTCGAGAAGCAGATGGGAAACGGCCCTTTTTACATCGAAACCAAACTGGACGGCGAGCGGATCCAGCTCCACAAAGACGGCGACGTGTACAAGTACTTCAGTCGGAACGCCTTCGAGTACACGCAGCAGTTTGGCGGCTCGCCCCGCGAGGGTTCGCTGACGCCGCACATCCACAAAGTCTTCCGAAGCCACGTGGTCAATTGCATCCTGGACGGGGAGATGATGGCCTACAACCCCGCCGCCAAGACTTTCATGCAGAAAGGGAGCAAATTCGACATCAAGAGACTCGTGGAGGATTCCGAGTTGCAGACGTGCTTCTGCGTCTTCGACGTGCTTTTGGTCAACTCCCGGAAGCTCGGCAAGGAAACGCTGAAGAAGCGCGACGAGATCCTGCAGACGGTTTTCACTCCGGTGACCGGCCGTATTCACTTGGTGCTGAAAACGGAAGCCCGGACGGCGCGGGACGTGGTGAATTCCCTCAACGACGCCATCGACCACCGAGAAGAAGGCATCATGGTGAAGGATCCTCTCTCCGTTTATAAACCGGACAAGCGAGGCGAAGGCTGGCTGAAGATCAAACCGGAATACGTGGGCGGCCTGATGGACGAGCTGGACGTTCTGATCGTCGGCGGCTACTGGGGGAAAGGGAAGAGAAGCGGCATATTGTCCCATTTCCTGTGCGCCGTCGCCGAAGCTCCGCCGGTCGGCGACAAGCCTTCGGTTTTCCACACGCTCTGTCGCATCGGCTCCGGCTACACCATGAAGGAGCTTTACGACCTCGGCTTGAAGCTCGCCAAGCACTGGAAGGTCTACCGTAAAAACGACCCGCCGGCCAACATCCTGTGCGCGACCGAGAAACCCGAGGTGTACATCGAGCCTCGCAACTCGGTCATCCTTCAGGTGAAGGCGGCCGAGATCGTCGCCAGCGACATGTACAAAAGCAACTGCACGCTGCGCTTCCCGAGGATCGAGAAGATCCGCGACGACAAGGAGTGGCACCAGTGCATCACCCTCGCCGAGCTGGAGGAGTTCCGCGGAAAGGCGTCGGGGAAACTGGCCTCGCGACACCTTTGCGTCGACGCCGCCGATGAGCCGCGGAGAAAAAGACCCAAGTTGCCCGCCAGATCCAAGAAGGCGCTCAGCGACCTCTACAAGCCGCAGGATCTCTCCGGGGTCGCCAAGGAGACGGACATCTTTGAGGACGTGGAGTTCTGCATCCTCAACGGGACCGCCGATCACCCCAAGGCGGAATTGGAGAAAGCCGTGGCCAGGTAAATCGCTCGTTTGCGACGGAAAATATGACCGCTCTCTAGTACGGACTCACGTTTGCGCTGTCCAATCTGTTCTTATACAACGAAATCCTGTTTGCATCAAGACATTTTTCACAACGGGGGGTTTTTCACTGTAGCAAATTTGAAACAGGAAAGTGGGACTGGTGTGAATGCAATGCAAGATTTTTTCACACTAGGGGGTATTTTCACCCATGTAGATTTCGTTGTAGAGGAGTTTCACTGTTAACAGAAATTCCTCTTTTGGGAAATGAGCATGGTACATGTCCTTTATGAACCTGCAAGTATGTTGTGTATGTGTAACAACACAAGCAATAAAATGCAAAAATATATTGTCCAAAAACTGTTTATATCACAAAAACAGCAGTACAGTATACAGTACAGGTGTAGATTTAAAAAAAAAAAACCACAACACAGTACAGTACGTACAGTATTTTAATGTTGATTTTTTTTCAGTCTTGGAAAAAAATGAGTATTTTAGGTTGTTTTGTTTTGTTGGGTTTTTCTTCGTTTTCGATGCCATGATCTACAGGACGTTACTAAATAAAGTTAAAATCGTTCGCAATTACAGTAAATCGCACGCCAATAAAAATTCACTTGCACGTCGTCGTTTCGAATCCGATGATAGAAAACGGCGAAGCGAACACGTTTCTTCCGTCGTGTCTCCAGTTGTGTCGAGTGGGCGTTGCTTTTTAAGCTAGTGCCGCGATCTACGGACGTTACTAAATAAAGTGAAAATCGTTCGCAATTACAGTAAATTGCACGCCAATAAAAACTCACTTACACGTCGTCGTTTCGAATCCGATGATAGAAAACGGCGAAGCGAACACGTTTCTTCCGTCGTGTCTCCAGTTGCGTCGAGTGGGCGTTGCTTTTTAAGCTAGTGCCGCGATCTACGGACGTAAGTGAATAAAGTTAAAATCGTTCGTAATTACAGTAAAACGCACGCCAATAAAAACTCACTTACACGTCGTCGTTTCGAATCCGATGATCGAAAAATGCGAAGTGAAAACGTGTCTTCCGTCGTGTCTTTCCGCCGCATCGGGTGGGCGTTGCGTGTATTGAAGCTCCCGCTGCATGACGTCTCCATCCGGGTTACGGCTAGTGGAATTTCCGCTTACGTAGTTCCGATAACATGTAATATCGTAGTCAAAATGTTAATGCATAGGTTTTTATTACGGGTGAAGGATATTCCTTTTCATAGAATTCCGGGGATGGGAATGTTTACATTGAGTATCTTCAGAAGAATATCAATAAAGCCATATCAATAATAAATATTTGATATACTGTATATTTTTTACAATAGTAATTCATTTTACACATAATTTGACATTATTTTTGGTTGTAAATTAATTGAAGCAACAATAAAAACTGAGGAGCCATTTGGGAGCCGAAAGAGCCGGCTCTTTTGAGTGAGCCGATTCAAAAGAACCGGCTCTCTAAAAAGAGCCGGAATTCCCATCACTTACTGTGTTGTGTCGACTTCAGGTGCGGCGGTATCGTCGTTCAGAACCCGGGTCCCGAAACATACTGCGTCATCGCCGGACTGGAGAACATGCGGGTGAAGAATCTGATTTCATCCGACCAGCACGATGTGGTTCGGGCCCCCTGGCTGGTGGAGTGCCTGGAGCAGAAGCGAGTGGTCGCCTGGCAGCCGCGCCACATGATCCACATGTCGCCCTCCACCAAGGAGCACTTCGCCAAGGCCTACGACGGCTACGGCGACAGCTACTTCCTGGATACGGACGAACAGCAGCTGCGGGAAGTGTTCGGGCGCGCGGGAGGGGCGGACGGCTCGGCGGCCGTCGACGCGGGCCGAGTCGAGGAGCGTTACGGCTGGGGCGACCTTCCCACCAGTATGTTCCGACCTTTCAGGGTTTACATGGACGACTACGCCGACGTCAACGACCCCGCCAGCGTTATTTCCGCAAGCGGTTTGGATATCAGGGCGCTGGAGTTTCGTTACCACGGAGGCGCCGTGGTGGAGAAGTTGGAGGAAGGCGTGTCGCACGTCGTCGTTATGGACGAAAGCAGACTTGAGCGTTTGAGGGGATTGAGGCGCGGCTTTCGAAAGAAGTTCAAAATCGTAAGAGACTCCTGGGTGACGGACTCAATCGAAGCGGGGCACCTGATGAACGACGACAATTATTTAGTTTGAAAAGTTTCCCCCGGGGATACGCGGCCTTGGGATTCCGTCATCGGCGCTGGCGGCCGCGTCGTGAATGCCGTTGTATTTGTCGTCTAGTGTCGCGGAATCGACAGGAATTGACGACGATGCCGCCGATTATCCCGATTTTTAGCTCAGCAAGTTTCTGGAAATTGTCATGACGTCATTTCCACCTGCCCGTGCGATTTTTGTCTTGCACAAAAATCTAATAATTCAGAATCAATGCGTTATTCGGCGAGTCAAATCATGTAAAAGTATTTTAAAAAAACCAAAAAAAAAAAAAACAAAGAAAGAATTTAGTACAGTCAAACCGCTGTTTTCGAACGTCTCGATTCGCGACCAAAAATGTCGAGTTTTTTATGCCTCGGATGACGAACAAATTTTGTTTTTCGAACAAACTGAGCGCACTTGAATGCACCATTTGACTCCTCTCGCCTTCCTTACACGAGGAAGTGACGCTTCCTCATGTTGCTTTCCATTGTGAGCAGACGTGTTCAGGAAACATCTTTATTTTAAAAAGAGCGTGGGTTCGGTTTTCGAACAACTTTCTGGAACGGATTATGGACGAAAACCGAGGTTTGACTGTATTACTGTTGAAAAACCTATGTCAATGTCAAACTCAAGGCCCGGGGGCCAGATCCGGCCCGCCACATCCTTTTAAGTGGCCCGCAAAAGCAAATCATGTGTGTTAATTTTCATCATCCTTGCTAAAATCTGCACCAAAATGTCAAATTGTCACGTGTAATAAATAACGTTGAGATTTTGCAATAATTTTGTTTCACGTTAACACTCACTGAAACAATAATCGAACAAACGATTACAGTTGATTTGACTGATTTCAAAACTGGTAATCCATCAATTTGTTGTGTACAAGTAATAATATCAAAACATTTATTTAGTGTCACTGTCGCAACAGCCCTCCGATGGGAGACGTAACCTCAAAGTGGCCCTTCGACAAAAATGAGTTTGACACCCCTGCTCTACGTCATACCGCTGCTTGTGCGAATGTGAGAGTTTGATGACTTTCCAGGGGTTTCGTGCTTTGGTTTTTAGAGTTACATTTCTTTATGTTTGCTCACAGCTACATTTTATTACAAAATCCCGAAAGCAATTCTTGCACTGCTGAGATTCTGGACTTTCTATTTTTTTCCACAATGCAACCGTCATAGCTCATCACATGTAGCTCACTTGGTTTGGATCATCTATTTTTCCGCCGTAATTCCGGTTATCTCCCTCCAGATTCATGTACTGTATTTTCTGCACAATAGGGCGCACCAAAAAGTCTTCCATTTTCTTAAAAGCTCACAGCGGCCCTTAAAATCCGATGCGCCTTGTGTATGGTCATTACGGTAATATTTCGACCCCAAAATGGCTCCTTGCTAGAGACATGCTGACAACGCAGAGTTCAAACTTAAGGCGATCGGTTTCGCAGTTGAACACGGAAATCGAGCAGCGGCAAGAGAGTTTAACGTTAACGAGTCAATGTTATAACTTGCTGTTGGTTAAATGAACTGTGCCGCTGCTTTATGAAATACGTTTTACTGACATGTGATCGTTCTGTTGGTGTTTCCTTGAGCACAGCTCCATCTAGTGGATGCATTGTAGATTGCGTCTTATAATGCGGTGCGTCCAATATATGAACAAAATGACAAAATAGGCCATTCATTGAAGGTGCGCCTCATAATCCAGTGCGCCTTTTAGTGTGGAAAATACGTGCATTTTGTCTCGTGGGGAAATTTAGATGTGTAAAATGAATTATTTTCCAATGCATGTAATGGCGGCATTTTTGATTGAATGTTTTTTTTTTTTTAAAGAAAATAAACATGGCAAATAATTGATCCTGTTCCCCCCTTTTCCTCTCTTCAGCATCCCACTCATCTGTCCGACAGTGGGCTATATGTCACATGAGGTGTTTAAAACTGGCAAAGCCCCTCACAGCAAAGACAACCTGGTATTTTCTGCCTTCCGAAATGTCACCAGCGTGTCTTGGGACTCATTGATATGTTATAACCTTCATTTCGTCACACTCCAGGGTGCTACCCGTGGTGTCTGGGCATTGTTGGATCGAAAAAATTTTTTTTTGTGGGGGGGGGGGGGGGGAATGAGCGATGGTATCTACTGAGTCTTTAAGGTGACATGGTTTGTGGGGTTGGTGGGGGCGGGATCTTGCAACCAGAGTTTGCATGTTCTCCCCGGGCCTGCGTGGGTTTTCTCCGGGTACTCCGGTTTCCTCACATATTCCAAAAAACATGCATGGCAGGCTGATTGAGCATTCTAGATTGTCCCGAGGCGTGAGCGCTGATGGTTGTTCGTCTCCGTGCGCCCTGCGATGGGCTGGCAACCGGTTCAGGGTGTCCCCCGCCTACTACCCGAAGACAGCTGGGATAGGCTCCAGCACCCCCCTGCACCCCCCTGTGAGGATTAACTGAAAGATGATCCCAAACTTTGGATATTCTCTATTACTAATCAGGGGCAGGTATGAGCTGCATTCATTCGGTTCAATCCGGTTTACATATCTGGATGAACCAATTCAGAAAGGCAAAATTCTTCATCTTTGGCTGGGTCGGCATTTTTCACATCATGCTGGAGAGAGTTCAAGTTTGCCTGCTCTCCTGAGACAGGAACCATCGTTGTTGTTGTTCCGGACAGCCGCAACAACAACTCTTCTGCCCGTGGCTTTCTTGGAGTCATCCAGGGACAGGACACTTTTCTCATCCGGTAGTTTCTGCTTTACAGGTACCATGGGTGACAAAAGGCAATCAAGTGTATATTTGGGCTTCATGAGTTTTTCTTTCAATGGCGAGATGCTTTGCTATTCTCGGGAGGTAAAAAAAATAAATAAATAAAAGTGGAAACCCACCCTTGTAAAGATGTCAAGCATGTCCTCTTCATCACTTTGCTCCATTATGCCCTGAAGGTCCGACTCAACGTTTTTTTTATGAGAGGAAGGTAGTTGAGAAATGATGTCATCAGGATGTCAACATCAAGAGCGTCAATATCGTGTTTGCCGGCTAACGCGGAAGTCTTGTCTACGGTGCTAACCTGTCAACCCCATACGGTTTAGCCATAGTTCATACGGATTTTGTGGTGAATCTTACGTATATGGCCGTATCGCACAAATCATACGGATTCTGAAAATTTCCGTTTTTTTGTTTTTTTTTGCCGATGGGTCAGCATTTGGAGTTGGTGAAAAAAGTAACACAGGAATACAACTCTGAACACAGTAATGCCACGAAGTAGAATGATGATTAGACATTAACCAGACATTGTATTATGGAGATCTACAATAAATACCATTGAAAATTTCGTGGGGTTTTTTTCTGCCGTTATTTTGACATATAAAATGCTTTGGTATGTTATAAGGATTTTTTTGCTCTTTATAAGGATTTTTTTGGGTAGTTTATACAGGTTGGCGCTCTGAAAAGGTGCGACGATGCATGTCGTAGGTGCAAAGTATTCTTTCGAAAGGCCATCATGGTCGTGACTCAAAAAAGTGAAATGTTGATGACCAGATGGAAAGAAGCAATAAATTGCGATTTAAATGTAAATGTCGAAATGCTAAATTATGGAGCCCATCCAAAAGGGATTAGAAGTTTGATTGACTGTGAAAAACATTGGTTAGCCAGATATAAATATAGTACAACAAATTCAAGTGCAGATTAGGCCAATGTCAGACACCGATTGAGTACTTAACTTCTACAAATGATTCGTATTAGATTTCAACTTTCGGAGGAGTCGTTACTAAAAAGTAGTTTTAAAAACCTAGGTTTTCGAAAAATTCGGTTTTCGACCAAAAATTTCCAGCTTTTTATTCCTCGGATGACTAACAAATTTCGGTTTTCGAACAAACTGAGCGCACTTGAATGCACCATTTGACTCCTCTCGCCTTTCTTACACGAGGAAGTGACGCTTCCTCGGGTAGACGAGGAAGTGACGCTTACTCGTGTTGCTTTCCATTGTGAGCAGACGTGTTCAGTAAAACATTTTTATTTAAAAAAGAGCGTGGTTTCGGTTTTTGAACAATTTCGGTTTTCAAACAGCCTTCTGGAACGGATTATGGACAAAAACCGAGGTTTGACTGTAATTATATTCAAGGTCATTTTCTTCCAGAGTTTCTGGCGCCCTCTAAAGGCCATGTCTGTCTTAGCATTTGCCTAAACAGGAGATCCCCGCATCCAATATTTAGAATATTTTTATTCAATTTATTATTCTAATTTGTTTTGTTTGGTCGATTGAGTTTTTAGTGAGCCAACCCCAGTTTTTCATGGCAAATTGTATATTGGCGGTTCATCCACATTTTCTTTTAAAAAGGTTTTGGGGGGAAGGGTTGACATTTTAAGTTAAATTAAGATATCCTTTATTGTCCCACACACTGTAAAAATTCCCCAGTTTTGTTATATTTGTTTCATCCATTTCATTTTTTATTTTTAGTTTTTGGTGGGCTGGCCCAGTCCCGATCCACTGTGAAGTTGTAGTTTTGCCTTAATGAAATCTCACCTTAGTCTTGGAACTCACCGTTTCCCCTTCACACTGTTCAAAAATTTTTCCCAAAAGGCAATACCCCACCAAATTTAATGTCAGGATCCGTTCGACGTGCTCCTCCATGACTGACTGCGCTGTTGTTTACCGATTCTCAAACAGCCGCACATTTGTTTTACAAAAAATATAATAGAGGATACAGTAGCCAAACTAACCTGAAAGTACGATACAAGAAAACAAATTAATGTCATGCCTTGAAGCAAACGTTTGCGAAACTTTGCAGTTTTTATTTTCAACCGAGAAGTATCGATTACCTTGTGTGATGACAAAACACATTTTGCTTCCGCTCCAAACATTTTCGCATGGAAAAGGATTCCAACAGGAATGTAACAATTGTGAGAAGAATGCCGTCTTCACTTGAATATTTCTCACAGCTAACAGTACATTGTGCGATAGTAAGAGCACAACACAGAAATGCTTCTCCCACACTGGACTATTTCCAGGTATTCTAGAATTTAGTATGACTGTCAGGCTTTAATTAGAGGGACTGAACTAGTATTTACTCCTGCAGGGCGTTTATGTGCGTGTGTGTGTGTGTGTGTGTGTGTGTGTGTGTGTGTGTGTGTGTGTGTGTGTGTGGAGCACAGTGTTGAGCCTAAAGCTCAATTTCTGCTCTTTTGAAAATCACTGGGAAGAAGCAGCGGAAAAGATGGCAAATCCGTTGGGAGTATTGCCACTAAGGAAATCTGCACAGGAGCAGCAGGGCACCAAAACAGCGAAAACAAAAAACAAACCAAAATATACAGTCAAACCTCGGTTTTCGTCCATAATCCGTTCCAGAAGGCTGTTTGAAAACCGAATTGTTCGAAAACCAAAACCATGTTTCCCATTGGAATCAATGTAAAAATTCTTAATCCGTTCCAAGTCAAGGAAACAACTTTTTTAAACCACTTTTTTTTACAATTTCACACCATAAACTGTACAAATGTAATAGTAGAGCAGGTAATATGTAAAATACTATCCAAACAAACTGTAATATGTTTTATTTTCGCCAATTTTAACATTAACATTGTAACATAAAAATGGAAGGAACATCTCTCTCTCTCTTTCTGTCGTGGGGCGTGTGCCTATCCCAGCTGTCATCGGACAGATGGTCTTTCGTCTTTATAATGCTGCTGATGGTGGATTTCGGCATCCCGAACTCCTTAGCCAACACAGACACACGCACACCTGACTCATATTTCGCGATCAAATCTTTCTTAAATTCTATAGTTTTTCGCACTATTTTCTTCTTTTCTTCACCAGGTTTACTGTCACATAATAGGCCATTATTATATGAGTAGTGCTTTATGAAAGTTTGCACTGTGTACGTCATACTCCAGTTAATCGACAGGTCCCGCCTATAAGGGGGAGTTCCAGGAAGTAACTGTTAAAGTGAGCACACCGCATGTTTTACTGCTCTGCCACATTGTTATTAAAAGTCACATAAAACATGAACCTTGCCTGCTGACCATCATTACATTGATCACTTCCACTTGCTTTCTTTGGTGCCATGATTAGTTGCTGATACACGATGCAAAAATAACAGTCCGATATTACGTAGTTCTCACCAAACACGTCTGCTTTTTAAAAAAAAAAATCTTTATTGAACAATACAAACTCGTCTGCTCACAATGGACGCTACATGACGAAGCGAAGCCTAGAGGAGTGAAGTGGTGCATTCAAGTGCGCTCAGTTTGTTCGAGAACCGAAATTTGTTCGTCATCCGAGGCATAAAAAACTCAAAATTTTTCATCGAAAACCGAAGACGTTCAAAAACCGAGGTTTGACTGTATATATATCGAAGAGAGAGAGAGAGAGAGAGAGAGACCTCATGCGATGGTATGAATGTGAATGGTTCTCTGTCCCATGTGATCGTCTGGCGACCAATCCAGGGCGTAGTCCGCTTCCGGTGCAGCAGTTGAGTTAATTTTTTTTTCACGCCCGACAGTTGGCAAAGCCTTTTTCTGACACAGCAGCATTTTTGAAAACAGTCATCCGTTGCCCTTTATAACATCTCAGATGGATTACTTTCATGTACTTTACTTTGGAGTCAGCCAGCCCTTCCTCAAATGTCTTTAAACTATACAACTGAAGCTAGAGACACACTTTTACGTCGGATTTACAAGCGCTTTCCTGTTTTAAGTGTGAATTGCGTTTTTATTGGTTAAACGGTAACAACTGGGCTTGGTTCATCAGACGGTTTGGACTTTGTAGGTGCTTTCACTGACTTGTCACTCTTTGTACTTGATTTTACTCATCTGAAAGTGCTCTAAACAAATTTCGGATCATTGTTATTTTAGAATTCTACTTTTTCGTTTTTCAATCACGAGATGTTTTTTTTTTTCTTTCTCTGAGCTGTTCAAATTCAGTTGAGTTGAGAAGGAGCGGGCATGAATAGATCACTCCTGAAGATCCAGTGGACTGCAACAAGCATTCTCGTGAATCTTTTGGATCCTGCGCCTTCTTAGAGATGCAGGTAACTTTTATAGATGATTTTGTTCGTGCTGATTCCAAATCTACCCTCGTTTTTCTCTCGCACATCAGGTTTAATAATAATAATAATAATAATAATAATAATGTTATTATTATATAATAATACATTAATAATAATAATAGTATATTATTATTATTATTATTATTATTATGAAAGACAATAACAACGACAATAACACCTGGCGTGGTAGATAAAAAAAATCAATGTCAAAATTGTGTTTACCATCACTGTTATTCTCTCAAGAGGTTTGTAGCTTTCTTCTGATAAACGTTGGTTCAATGTCTCGTCATCGGCTTTTGGTGGTCCATTGTATCTGAAAGTAACGTGAAAACCCCTCGAACAGCAAACAAATTGAAGACACCCGGATGATATTCGTCAACCAATTGACTTTCTGTGCATTGTTTCAGTGTCATGATTATTATTAGGCTACTCATAACTTCCTCGGCGCACACTCAATGTATGCCTATGAAGTTGACTGTGTTAATTGCAACTTTCATATCGCAATCTTCACATTTCAGTGGAAATTGTCTGTTTTGGACTTCACTCACCTCAAGTGGAGGAGAGGGATGCGGCGACTGCGGTGCGCGGCATAACGTCAGAGATGGAGATGTCTTATCAATTGCGCAAGAGTGAGGAGCGTCGCCACCGGATGCGAGGGAGAGTGGCTTTTCAATGTAATAGATCCCATCCGCGCGGCCCTTCGCCTTCGATGTAAAGTGAACTTCCGGTTGTCATGTAAACACGATGACAACATGGGGAAGGTCTTTAGGAGCGGTAGCTCGATCTCAGGCTTTGAATTTATAGAGCGTGGTTCAATTCCCGCGGTGGCAAAAATATAATAATATGGGAACAAGTTGTTGGAGGAAATATATATATATTTTGCTGCTTACATGTGTGTTATTTGGTTCTAGTATGTCTGAAGAGCAACAGAAATTATACTTCACAGAGCATAAAGAACGCAGTACTTTATATGACTGTGACTGCAGTTAAATTGGCTTTCTCCGTGTGCTACTGTGCCATTTGTGTTCAAATGTTCGTTGCTTACCGATAGCACAGACACACAAAGGCTAATCATTGTCCATGTTAGCGTTAAGGCACGAAAGGCTAAAACTAAGTGGTTGTTTTACAAAGTAAATGCATTTGTTTGATGTTTATTTATTATGACAGTAAACCTCAACTGGGAGTGGTAATAAACAGCTTTGAAGCCTCTTTTTTTTTTCATGAGTTGCTCACTATTTTTGTCAGACACGTGTCACCACACAGAGCTAATATCTCACTTGGAAGTCAAAGCAAAAATACATCAGGTTTTACAACTACTGCTACCACTACGACGGCGACTACTACTAATACTAATATATATAATATAGTATTTATTAGAGCCCAATACAGTGCTTACCGGGTTCGAAACTCCGAAGTTCTCCCGGGCCTGCGTGGGTTTTCTCCGGTGCTCCGGTTTCCTCCCAGGTGATCAGTACCAGGCTGGCAACCAATTAGGGTTCCCCCGCCTAAGTGGGAACCCCCCGCGACCCTAGTCATAGGATGGATTTATGAATGAAGTGTTAGGTTGAGTACCAGGTGGAATTATTAAGTGAAACATTACAACTGACGGCAAAGTCGTATGAGGCAAGCGGCTAGGGTTAGCGTTGGGCTAAAGGTTAGTCGTCAAACTTTGGTCAAAATTAAAAACAAACAAATGAAAATATCTCAAAAAAACTGTCAAAAAGTAACGACATTTCGGGAGACATAAAACCACCTCTGTAATTACAATTTTCGAACCGAGGGGGAGCTTTTATTTTGTATAAAATTGAACCGGAACCGGCACGCCTTATTACGGCTAGCGCGAAAGCTTCCAGCGAACACGCACAGTTCCTTGGCCAATATGGCGGCGACTTGACGACGGCAGCGGGACGAAGAGGGTGAGGGCTTGAAAAAGCAAAGAGGTCCGTCACAGGCTGTGGGCCTATCCGTCGACACCGAGCCCAGACCATGTTGGAAGGCGACAGCTGCCGCAGCGTAGCGCGACCGAGGTGTCGGTGAGCGTGTGGATAACTCTAGACGCGTTCGCGAGGCCCCCTCAAGAGGGGAGAGGAGGGAGCGGAGCGGTGTGCGAGCGGCTCGTCTCGTCTCGGCTCGGCTCGGCGCGGGGCTATAGCACAGCGGCGGCTTCCCCCGGTCGGTCAGCCATGGAGGATTCGGCCCGGGCTTGCCAGCGTCTCATTTGCTCCCCGGCCCGCGCTCAGTCGGATGGGAATTAGCCGCGGAGGCCAAGGCAAGCCGGGACAAGCCACCAGCCGACACCTGAAGGGGGAGGAACGCGAAGCGGACCCCACGTCAATGACTGCTGCGGCAGAGGAGCCGCCACGGTGGAGTCGGCCGGTTCCCAAAATATGACCAGGGGTGCTGGGACGTGTTGGCACCAAGATGACGACGACGGCGGCTTCCAAATCTGGCTAGAACCCCCCCGCGACAACCAAAAGCCATTCACCGACTCCGAGAGGGCGCAGAGATGGCGACTGTCCTTGGCATCCCTCTTGTTTCTCACCATCCTCCTCTCTGATCACCTGTGGTTCTGCGCCGAGGCCAAACTGGCCAGGACCCGGGACAAGTTGGGATCCTCCCGCCTCCTCCACCCCCGGACCCATTCAGCACATAGCAGCCTCAGAGAAAACCCACTCGCTATTTTTGTAGGAAACTCGAGCAAACATTTGTGGCGGCTGGAAACTTGCCACACGGACACTTTGTCAAACACCTGCTTGACTTTCGCCGACGCCGACCATTTGTGCAGGGGCCTCTCCGCTAAGGAAGGCACGCCGGCGGCGGCGGTCAACATGAGCGATTTGTACCTCTCCTTTTGTAACTCCTACTCGCTGCTGGATTTGTTGGGCGGCTCGACCAGTCCGGACAATTTGAACTGCAGCCTGGACGTGCTCGGCGACGTGGACGCGACCCGATGCAGCCTGTGCGTGCAGGCGTACCAGCGCTACGACCAGCACGCCCAGGAGAAGTACGACGACTTTGAGCTCCTCACGAGGAAATACGAGCCGACCGAGTATTCCGTACGGACGTGCATGGAGCAGTGCAAGGTAGGCGAGGGGATTTCTGGTGTGGGTGGGTGTGGGGGGTGGGGGGTGCCCTTGTGGTCTTCGGGTGACGGCGAGGCTGATACGGTGGCCATCTGTTGATTTGGACCCGGATAGACGCCAGCTTTGTGGTCCCCCCCCCCCTCCTCCTCCTGTCGCCATGGTGACAGATTCAAGGCGATGGACCGGCCTCATGTTCATTCATGTAGCTTGCCTGTGGCTCCATGCTAACGTGCACATGGAGGCCCTACTACATGACACCTCCTATCGTTTTTGCGTTCAGTTTTTAGTTTTTTTTTTTTTACATTGACATTTGTAAAAATCATCCAAACCATAATGTTCCACGTTGATCCTCTCCGCAGTCGCGGGTAAGCTAGAGCCTATCGCTGATGACTTTGGGCGAGAGGCCGTGTACACCCTGGACTGGCTGCCAGCTAATCAACGAGCAGGTACAGTAGTTTCGTGAGGGACGAGTGACCCGAGCTCGTGAGTTTTCTCGAGATATGAATCGTTGTCGAACGACCAGTTTTGAGTTTTCTCGAGATATGAATCGTTGTCGTACGACCAGTTTCTCTCTTTGACTTCTAAGCGCAAACTTGAAATATCGAGTGCTGGATGGTGGCCGCAAACTCGACTCAACACAATAATCTGCAATTTGGCACAGATTGAAGGAAGCTTCAATCTTACAAATTGTGCACTTCAAATAACGTTGTCTTAGCCACGCCCCCCCGGCTCGGTTAATGCTAACACATCACCGAGACCATCCTTTAAGCGTCAGATATTTGAACACCAACGGCGGAGCTACACGTCATATCGTATATCACAATACTCACCGAGATATACTGTTTATCCTTTGCAGAAAATTAACTCTTATTGCACCTTGCTGAAGTACCGAGAGTAGTGTTGACCTCTTTGTTTGTGTCTGTATGACTGTTTCCGGAAGCCCCGTGGCCAAGGTGGGGGGGCACAATGAGATGAATTGTGCTCTATAGACAAACAATCATTCACACACACGTTCACGTGGCGTATTTAGAGTCTCCAATGAATGTCAAATGCATGCTTTCGGAATCTGTGAGCAAAATGGGAGTCCAGATTCAAACCCCCGCCCCTAACCTCCAAACTGTGAGGTGGATGTGCTCGCCACTACTGTATCTAACCAACTTGGAAAAACAAACAAAAAAGGTGACAAGATGATTTGTTATTTATTCCTTCATGTGTTTTGACTCATTTATGCCCCCACTTGTGGCTTGGTATGATGGTTCTCAAACTTTTTACTCGGCATCGGCAAGCACCGATACGAAGTATCGATAGCGGGCCGATACTGGCTTTATTTCAAGCCATTGGCTACTCCTGAAAGCTGCTGATGGAAGCTAACAAATAAGACAACATTTTTTTTTTAAAACGACATTGAGTAAGTCCTCCTCCAGTAGGGGGCGCTACACTGCGGCAGAGTGCCACATCGGCGAATGATCGTATGCGGCGGAAAGAAAGAATGGTCTTTGTTGGCAATTTTCTATCATAGTGTTCATTCAAATTTGATGTGTCAATGGTACACGTCAAGTCAAGTACAACTTTATTGTCAAATAAAGTGGTATCGGTACTCTGTATCGGCTGAGTACGCAAGGATGAATACTCGTACCGGTGTTGGATGGAAAATAAGTGATATTGAACGTCCATACTTGATACAAGAGATATCACTTCCAAAAATACTTTGGTCTCCAAGCACCAACAAACTGACCGCCGTTTAAATACAGAAACATAGTCGGTATTCCTTAAACGCGGAGTAACTATTTCCCCCGTTTGCTTGTTTGATTGCAAACGGCAAGAACGAAAACTACACGGAGGACGTTGCACCGTTTTGCCCGAACCACTTTGAGCATTGTTGGACTGATCAAGCGCATTGGCCACCGCCAGGTGTTCGCCGGGCCCGCGCCTCTCCACATGGAGAATGAGTCGTTGAAGTCAAGAGGTGGTTTGGCGGCCTAATGTGGCGGAAGGCTCTTGTTTGCTCATTGTAGCCAGACGCACTAAAAAAGGCTCTCGACCGGCTCCATTTGATCGCTGGCCGCGCTTTCGAATACGCTTGAGGGGCTCCGACTTCAAACTGCCGCACACGTGCGCGGCGTACAGTAAGAAGTGAGTGTCGATACAGAATTGGCTTCACGTGCTTCGCTTTGAACGTTGCGCGGACTCCATATTGATTTTTGTGCATCTGTTCCCAACGTGTCAAAAAACATGGTATCCAGCTTGTTTTGTTTTGTTTTTCTCCCTTTCTGTCAGGAGTTTTTCTCAAAGTTAAACAAATGACTCGACACACAGGGAAGATTGTCTTTTGACGGCGGAAGAGGATCTCTGAGGGCGAACGACGGTTGTTGCCCCGTGGTCACTCTGAGAGTTCCTTGTCCTCCAGTCGGACTTTTATTGTTTACATATGCAAAATACAAGAAAAACACTGCCCCCGATATTTGCATACCACGCCCCCCTGGTCCGGAACCTCGGTAGTGATCTGATTACTAATGATGGGAAAACGAAGCTTCATGAAGCACCCGTGATACTTTTTGACACCTCTAGATGGTGCTCTTGGTTTAAATATAAAGGTTAGTGCAATGGAACTGTATTAAAATTCCACTGAATCTTTAAACCAAAGGTGCCCTCTAGAGGAGTCAAAAACGTACACAAGTGCTTCACGAAGCTTCACTTGTCCACCACCACTGATTACCTTGGTTTAAGCCTGGGGTCGTTAACCCAAAATGTTGAAAGAGCCATATAGGACAAAAAAACCCCAAAAACAAATATGTCTGGAGCCGCAAAAAAATAAAAGCCTTGTATAAAACTTACAATAAAGGAAACACTTGCTGTATGTATGTAGGAGACTGGACTGTCTCAGAATTTTTGTTATTCATTCCTTTGTTGTGTGTTCACAAACGCCCCCATAGAATTTATTTTGTGATTTCCTCGCTTGATTTTTTTTTTTTTGGGTGTATTATTTTCGCTTTTCTTAGTGTCAGTGAAGTGATCATTCATTTCCGTTTTTCCGAGGCTGTCTTCGAACGCCTCTCGAGTCGAACGAGAAGAGAGAAGGCACGGAGTCGGACGCAGACGTGTCCGTGTTTGTCGAGACTGTTAAAAGCATAAATAAAGTGTACGTTTAAAAAAAAAATAACAACGCCACGGCTCTCCTTTTTCGGAGCCGCAACATGTATCTATATATTTGAGCTATATTAGCCTACTCTCAAAATCTTTTTCCATTTTCAAAATTTTTTTTACAAAGCTCCAGGGAGCCACTAGATGTCGCTAAAGAAACGCATGCGGCTCTGGAGCCGTGTGTTGCCGACCCCCGGTTTAAGCTTTGAAACCACAGATACGTTGACACCTTTCAGTCTGGTCTACAACGAATCAACAAGTCGCAGACTTCGCAGATGACAAATGTCCGCCTGGGCGCGATACCCGTTCCCCAACCGTCTTTTGAACGCTTCCTTCCACAATTTTTTATTCCCACTTTGTGACCGAGTCGAGCCTTCTACCATCTGTTCGCCCCCCCCTTACTTCGACGTGATAACCGTGGACTTCAAAAAACCCTCCGCCCCCAAACGGCCGACACCTTTGCGCGCAGGCGTTTTGGGGGTGTCGAATGCGCACCCGAACGTCTAGACATGCTCAAATTAAATTCAAACTTTAAACATGATACCCATTTTGCCCGTAGATTTCTCTCGACACCTTCCCACCCGGAAAGGAGTCAAGAGCTGAGTAACTGAGCGGCGCTGTCGTCGTCGTCGTCGTCGTCGGTGAATGGTGATGCCAGACTCCATTCACAGAAGCCCCAGCCAATCCCAGATGGCCTCTATTCACCCAAACACTGACAGGGAGGCGGCACATACACATCAAAAATCCCACAAAGCCATCTGCTTGCCTGTAAAAAAAAAAAAAAAAAAAAAACCCCGAACCCAAACGCGTTTGGATGCCCACACCGCATGCTCTTGTGAACTGCCATTTCGTCTCTCTCTCTCTCCCATCATTCCTTCGCCGCTCGCGTAGTCTTTCTTGAGTCATGCGTCGATAGAACCTTGAAGTAGGCGCCGTGTCATCATCTCGTCGTGTATTCATGTTGGTCGCTTTCACCAACCCAAAAGGTACAATGCGGGTTTTCCTTTCATGCGGACCGATTGAAAAAAAAAAAATATCACAAATCACGTAATGCACGTTAAGTACCAAAGCTTCGTTTGTCCTGAGCTGCGTCAAGGAGTTATTTTTTTTCCCTTCAAGGTCACAAAAATAGGCGCAGATGTTTTAGGGCCGCTTGATTCTTCCGAATCCAGCGCGAACGCGACCATCACCCCCCCCCCCCCAAAAAATTGACAGTTGGTCACCCACCCACGCACATCGGGCGATTTAGCATAAGGACTCCTTGCAATGTGAATCGTGCGCGCTTGTATCGCGTTCGCGGGCTCATCGTGCAAAGTGTTGAACCGTGTTGCATTTAAAAATTTTTTTTTTTTTAATAGTCAAGGTGGACTCAGGTTGGCGGCCCGGTAGTCCAGTGGTTAGCACGTCGGCTTCACAGTGCAGAGGTACCGGGTTCGATCCCAGCTCCGGCCTCCCTGTGTGGAGTTTGCATGTTCTCCCCGGGCTTGCGTGGGTTTTCTCCGGGTGCTCGGTTTCCTCCCACATTCCAAAAACATGCATGGCAGGCTCGTTGGGCACTCTAAATTGTCCCTAGGTATGAGTGTGAGCGTGGATGATTATTGGCTGGCAACCAATTCAGGGTGTCCCCCGCCTACTGCCCGAAGACTGCTGGGATAGGCTCCAGCACCCCCCGCGACCCTAGTGAGGATGAAGCGGTTCGGAAAATGGATGGAATGGATGGATGGACTCAGGTTGCTACAAAAAGAGGACCTGGCTGAGAGTCAAGACAAAAGAATGGGGGACATATTTAACTCTTTCATTCCACAAGACGTACTTGTACGTCTTTTTAAAATTAGGCCCCGCCTACCAAGGAAGTACTGTCTCTTTTTTTTTTTTTTTTTGCGTCATAGAGAGGAGGAGGGTCTGATGCAATCAGTGAATGAGAATAAGCCGTTTGCATTGTAAATCATGTAAAAAAAAAAGCAACCAGTAGGTGGCAGTGGTGCCTCACGTGCTTGAAATGCATGCTTTGACAAAAAGCTCTTTTTCTCCGTTTTTTTTTTTTGTTGCCATTTTCGTGAAACTTTGCCATTTTAGTCATGCCGATTGCTGAAGAATGGATAGAAACAAATTATTTTTTTTCTGCTGGAAGAAGAGAGTCCAAACTTTTATTTTGGTAGGCTCCATGTTTATATAGCATTAGAACCAAATATTTTGTGGGCCTTGCAAAATCGTGTAAAACGCTGGGATTGAGGGGGTTGCTCCAGTGAAAATGGCTGCGATTGAGTGAGTTAAAGGTGGAGCTGGCTCCTTTAAAACTGCCTCTATTGATGGTGCCCCCTAAAAAGAACTCATCAGTGAGCTATTCATTCATCCAATTTAGTTTGTAGTTCCATTCTTTGGGAAAAAAAAAAAAAACGCACCACGTACCAGCTGCATGTCACTTTTTTTTTGTTTGCTAGTGTTTTTTGAGTCACTTTTCCTTTGATATAAATGTGAAAAGAAATTTGGAGCATTTAAAAAATATATATCAGAAGTGTGTATCGAACTGGCCAAGCCCATTGCACGATTACAAAGTCCACCGTATTGGACATCGGTTATGTTCGATTTTGAATGCAAAAATGAAATCCGCATCCCGATGTACTCTTTGACATTAGTAAATCAAAACACCAACAACTCGAGTGAATTTCATGCTTTCAGTTCCCCACAACGTTGACTGAAGGCCGATGATATCATTGATAGTGGCGCTGTTCATGATATCATTGATATGGCGCAATCTAAATCCATCCAAATAAACCGATCTGCGTGTGTCCTCGAGGGCTGATTTCACGTCTCCTCAAGATGTCAGCCATTGCGGCGCCTGACAAATGAAGCGTCTGTGTGGATGGACGACGACTCCCACCGCAAAATGTCCACTTGATGCTTCAGGTGGGATGAAACGAAAATCAAATATAAAAACAACACCGCTACCCCAAACAACTTTGTCATCAGTCATCGTCCACGCAGGAAAAAGTTTCGAGATCTGTTCCGAGTCTCAAGTTGGCAGCACTGCGTCACGCTATTGATTGTGAGCACGCTGGATGGCATTTTACACAAAATACAGAATTACAGAGAATTACCGTATTGGCCTGAATATAAGATGGCCCTGATTATAAGACTATCCCCTCTTTTTCAAGACTCAATTTTGAAAAAAGACTTTTTGAACACCAAATTAATTTTTATACAGAAAATAATTATAGTACATCTGAAATAAATGATTATAACAATATATTTGCCTCATTCAAATCTTAATATCTGAATCTATCAATTGTATGAAGACTCATACTCATTTATCACCATCATCTTGAAGTTTACATCATAACTTCTCCTCAGCTGCCGGTTAACCTGGCCGATCTTGGACCCACTTTTCTCCAGATTGTCGCTACGTTTCTCCATTTTCTGTTATCTCTTCTATTATTTTCTTCTCTTTTCTTTCTTACCGCTATTTTTTTATTTTTCTTCTTCGTGCTACCGCTATTTTTATTTTTATTCTTCGTAACAGGGGTTCGCTTTGGCCTGGGGAGTCAAGTTCAGCATTGGCTTCAATGATATCTGGCGGCATCTAGCGTCGTGAATGGCTATAATGTCTAGACCCCGAAAATAAGACCACCCCCCACTTTTTCAGTCTTATTTCAATGCAAAAAACACCGTCTTATATTCGGGCCAATACGGTAGAATAAGAAACTGTAATTGTACCCATTTGAAGTTTCATCCCCTTTTTTTGTGGTCAACCGGAAACGATTTCCGCCCTTATTGATCAAAGAAAAAGATCCGTGGACAGCGGTGAAATTGGCCGTCACCGTGAGTTCACTAAATAGAGTTCCTATCGATTGATTTGTGATAGTCCTTCACAGGAGCTGCCCGCAACACGGCCGTAGCGATGGCGAAGTCGCACACTTGGCAGCATGCTTGGTTAAAAAAAACAAAAAAAACAGTTGCTCTTCAATTGACAACTTTGAACTTAATATAACGAGATACAACTATTGACGAGCATCTGGGAAGTGCGTGGCTTCACCATGGCTAGAGTAGGTTGAAACCCACACTTAACTTTGACAGTGTGTGTGTGTGTGTCTGTGTGTCACTGTCACTTTCTGTCAGCCTGAAGCGAAGACGCTTGCTAGCAAAGCGCTTGGCACCGAAGGCAAAACACTCATTCCTTTATATATTGCTCATTTTTTTTAAGCAGCTCCTTTTGTTCCTGATACCATTTTGACCTGTGTGTGTGTGTGTGTGTGAGAGAGAGAGAGAGATTGGCAGCGTGACAGAAAGTGTGAAGTGATCATGTGACCCAATGACCAACTCTGCCAAATGTGATGGAATGCCCAAGAATGTTTTCGTGAAACGTTGGACGTGGAAGCAAAAAGAAAGGGCTTTTGACATAAGGAGCATGTCCATCCGTCCATCCGTCCATTTTCCGATCCACTTTATCCTCACAAGGGGCGTGGGGAGGAGCCTATCCCAGCTGTCTTCGGGCAGTAAGTGGGGGACACCCTGAATCAGTCGCCAGCCAATCGCAGGGCACACAGAGACGAACAACCATCCGCGCTCACACTCACACCGCGGGACAATTTCGAGTGTTCCGTTATCCTGCCCTGCATGTTTTTGGAATGTGGGAGTAAGCCGGAACACCCGGAGAAAACCCACGCAGGCACGGGGAGAACATGCAAACTCCACACAGGGAAGCCTGAGCTGGAATTGAACTTACGCAATAAACTTTCGCAACACTTGTTCGCAACACTTGTTTTTGCGTTACACAACTGGGCAATCGTCTGCCCGATCTCGGAAATCTCATCACGCGAGATTACTTAACGCAAGATCAAAACAACAATGGCGGCGATTGTCAAACTGCGATTGTTGCTGGAAAAAAAAAGATTTACCGTAGTTTTTTTTTTTTGTTTGTTTGTTTTGACTGAGAAATTTCCTTGCGTCCCAAAAACGCACGTTATTTTTAACTGCGCGTCCCGCGGGAAAATTATGCGTCTAGGACGCGGGACGCAGAAGTAACGAGATGGCTGGTGGAGGTGATTCAACATTGATATTTGTCATAACGGCCCTCCAAGGGAAACCGTAACGACAACGTGGGCCCGTGCGACAAAAAGGAATTTGACACCCCTGGTGTCAAGTGTCCCTACTTGTTTGCCCCCCCCCCCCCCCATGTGTAACGTCACATCATTTTGTGCTCGTTAGGTTGTTCAGACCCGTACGCGAGCTAAAACTCCTGCGAAACTCATTTCGAAGGTGGTTTGTATGTGTTGAATAATTTAACTACTGACTAACAGTTGTTGTGCAACGCGGCTTCATGACTCTGGATGTGTACTGTACAAACAAATTCATTTTTTATTTTATTTGGGGGGGGGAGTGGGCGGGGCATGAGTGACTTCAGCCAATAGAGTGTGCGTGTTTCCCACCTTTTTAAGGGACCAAAAGTACGTAATGGGACAAATGAATCACGGTCAATCAAACTTTCAGGGCTCTGTGGCATAAAAAAAAAAACGGGACACGTCTTCATTTTCGCGCCGGGGGGGGGGGGGGGGGGGCAAATGGAGTCGCGCGTGTCACGGCGTCTGAAGCGGTTTCGGTGTCTTGCGATCGGGCTGGCGGCCCCACCGAGCTCCAAGGTGACAGAGGATTTCGTGAGTGCCAGGTCCCCCCCCCCGCCTCCCCTCCCATTCACAATGATCACACATTAGGCTGATCAAATCAGAGCGCAGGCCTGCTTCCTGACTAACTCGATTTGCTCTCATACGCTTCCCTTTTCACGCTAGCACGCGCGCGCGCACGCACGTGGACACTTTTGCACTGTTGCACTTGTGCACACGAGCAGGGAAAAAAAACACCCCAAAAAAAAAAACTGCGGCGAGTGGGGCAGCACCTATTGAGCGCTGATGAAAAGCAAGAGACTGGCGTTACCTTGGTAACCGCTGGCATACATTTTCAGGAGGACCCAGATTTTTCTGTCTGACTCGTCTTGTTTTGGGTTCTATTTCCAATCGCCGCGGCTTCCCTGGACTTATGATCTCACCTCTCGCTGTCAGGAATGATGCCGCGACCGGTTCCTCACAGGGGATGCCGAGAAGCGGCTCAAACTCCCGAAATACGATGCAGCCGTCGAGGTGTCTCATTTATTGGTTATTTTTTTGGGGGGCGGGATCATGATCCATCTTCTGACTTTGGCAGTTTACGACCACTCATAAAGCCGAGCAGCACGCGTGTGAACGCGATTGAATTTAAGATTTTGTTGCGATTGTACGTTAGCGGGGAAATGTATTTGCTTCGGCTTGGATTCTTAAAGTGACAGTAACGAGCCCAACATGAGTGTATTTGAGGCGGCTTTCAACATTGGCCTAATTTTGCTGATATCAGTGATGAAGTGATGTCATTCCCCCCAATGACAGTCTGATATTTATCCTGCATCGCGGTGGGTGCTGGAGCCTATCCCAGCTGTCTCTGGGCAGTAGGCGGGGGGACACCCTGAACTGCTTGCCAGCCAATCGCAGGACACACAGAAACGAACAACCGTTCGCAGTCACAATCACACCAAGTGACAATTTAGGGTGTTCTATTTAGATGCCATGCGTGTTTTTGGAATGTGGGAGGAAAGCAGAGTACCCGGAGAAAAGCCAGGTATGCAACATGCAACCTCCACACAGGCAGGCCGGAGATGGAATCAAACCCGGGGACCTCTGCACTGTGAGGCGCACGTGCTAACCTTTCGCCTACTGTGCCAGCAGTTAAATATCATTTTGACTTTGATTTTCTGCGGGCGTACCGCTCCGAGATTGTATCATCAACCCGCATGTTTTTCCACCCTCTAATCGCGACGTCTTCTCTGTCCCCTTTCCAGACGGCCTACAAGCCGTGGCTGTGTGCTCAGTATTTCCCCACCATGCGGCAGTCGTGTCAAAGAAAGGTATCGTGCCACCAGTACTGCTTGGAGGTCCAGCAGAGCTGCCCGTTCATCCTGCCGGACAACGACGACTTGATCCACGGCGGCAGCCCCAGTTTCATCTGCACGGGTTACTGTCCACTCTTTCTGGCTGTCGCGGTCTTTCGCTTTTTTTTTTTTTTAATTGTAGGATATAATATTCGAGATCGTATTTTGCAGTGTTTGCCAATTTTTACTGAGCCAGAGCACCTGTTTTACATTCGAAAAAAAAAAAAAACGTTCATCACACCACCGGACAAATATTTCACAAAAAAGTATTTGCAAATTACGTTGAGCTGTGCTCACCGTTGACCCGAACTTATAAATTTCGGGTCAATTAATAAAAAATATTTCATAATAAATAAAAATATATTTTAAACTTTAAAAAAAAAAAATATTATATACACTTAATAAAAAAAAATTAACGTATTATAAATGGAAAAAAGTACTGCAAAGGGTTGAGGTATTTTCCCATCCAATGTCCAGCGATCAGAGTGCCGACGCTAGCGAGGCTCGTCTCCACTCTCATCCACAATCATTTTTTTGGTGTACTTTGTCGATGTATGAAGTGGAGGTGAAGCGACTAGTCGATTAATCGAAGAACTAAATAGATGATCAAATTAATCGCAAGTCGATTAATCGTTAAGATAATCTTGTTTAATTTTAAATTGTCCAAATCCTTGGAATTTCAGCCTCCTAACAGAAAAATATTTTCGGATTTCCATCAACGTCCATACAAGCAGACTGATTGTCTAAGTGTCCTTTCAAAATAAGACACTCTTGCCTAATTTCTGACATGTTACAGACCAAACCAGTAACTGAATAATATATATGTGAGTGCACTTTCAAAATATTGTCGTGTTTTACAATAAAGGGGGTTCAATTTTTTTTTTTTTTCAATCCGATTCATCGCTTAATTGACAATATAATCAACCGATTAATCAATGATTCAAATCAGCGTTAGTTGAACCCCTGCTATGAAGACTGTCATCTTGTCGGGCGGGCATTTTGCTGCCCCACCGACCGTTGTAGTCTGGCAAGGGCAGCAGACCTGGCGAGTCGAAAGTCCCGTGTAGATTGGCGACGAAAACTCAATGAGTAGGGTCGACTAATTTTCATCGATTAATCGGTTAATCGTCGATTAATCGGTTCAGCCGTTATTCGCCGATTCAACGTGGTAATCCGCTGTCGTGTTTTTTCAACGTCAAAAGACGCCTAAGACGTGTTTTTCTGGTCGCCGTCACTCCCCGTTTCAGGACTCTTGAGAGAGCATCCATCAGAGAGCAAGGCCGAGTGCTGCGACGTCCGATGGGACTCCAACATGGACGGCCCCTCGGGCGAGACGCTAAAAAGGACTGCCTCCTCCTGCCGGCCCAAGGGGGCCTCGGTCACCTCCACCGCAACCCCGAGACTGTGCAGCGGGCGGCTGAAGATCTGCTTGCTGGCGCTCGTCCTCCTGCACACCGTCATCATCATCTCGGCCTCCCATAACTCCACTTTGGCGGGCGCGGCCGTCACCTTGTCACCGGAGAAGAGCGAGGATTGAATATCGGCATTGGTCGAGGCTTAAGGGGTTTATTGCTTTTGCAAATGTCACGGTCAGGGGGGATATGGCCGGGATCGCCCCCCCACCCCCTCCAAAAAAAACAACAACAAAAAACACCCAGCACAGGATGCGGGAGGGCTTTTATTGAAGCTCGGAGTGGCCTGGACCGCCCACTTAAAGAAGTGACCTCTTACCACTTAAAACCTGCTCATTGTTTCTATTCCAGCCATATGTTTCGGAGCATCTTCAGGGTTCCCACGGGTCCTTAAAGTTCATAAAAATCCATTAAAAAGGAAGTTGTAAAATGATGTTCTTAATTGTCCTTAATTTTCAGGGAAAGGTTGTAAAATCAATAAAAATCCTTAAAAAATTATGTTTATTCGAAAATAAATAGAAGTTTTATATTTTCTAAATTTAAAATTTTCTTAGTGATGAAAATTTGACATACAGTATGTCAAATAAATGGTTTGCTGATTGCCCCTAATAATATAGATGTGCCCTTCCTTTGTCAGCAATGATTTGAACACCAGCTCAATGATATGTGGCTTTCTGTTCAGCCCGCATATTGCTGAATCCTTGTGAAAAGTCCTTAAAAATGGCTAAATTAGCCCTCAAAAGTCCTTAAAAGGTCCATAAATAAAAAGCAAGTGGAAGAGTGGGAACCCTGATCTTGTGCCTCCACCTCTCCTCTCCTTCCGTTTGTTTTTTTTCCTTTTTTTTCTGTGTTTCTGTGTCTGGATTGCACGTCGAAATGAACGGCGATTATGAGGGTGCGCGCCCCCTGCTTGTCTCTACATTCCACTTTTTGATCCTTTCTTTTGATGAATCCGTCCCGTTTCCCCCCTTCCTCGTCCTTTCGACCTTTGCATAACTCATCCCTCACTCGCGTGGGTCTTTCAAAAAAATTCAGCTCGTCGATATTTTCCTCAACTCTTCCCCCCCCTCCCTACATGCCTCAACAGTTTGGCCCCTCAAGTGCACTCAGATTTAAGATAACGGCACCAGGCGGTGTTCAATTTACCTCACGGATGGCAGCGGTGTGGCACTCAAGTGACAAAAGCGCTTCATGAACTTGTCATCCGTCGACATTGTCGGAATGATATAAAGGGGGGGAGGGGGGGCTGAAAACTGGAAAGTGGTTCAAACCAAAACCCCGGGGGACTCATTTATCACGACAAGGCATACACAACCAAGTATTTGTTGAGCCATTTCCATCACACACACAAAATCAACCCTTCTTCACGTGTGTGGGTTTATAATTCTCGCTCGACTTGCTACTTACTGCGCATTGCTCTTATTTTGCCTCCTTTGCACTTTTACACGAGCAGTATTTACAATCATGTATTTGAACAAGGTATAATGAAGAGCTTAACAGCTGAGAACCTCTCCCGTCATTTAAGCGTAATCTCAAATCATTTTTTGGGGTTTTGGCCACAAAATCGTAACATTTTACAGCCATCGCAAACTGCTTAGTTTAAACGTTTTCCTTTTTTTTTAAAAGTTGTTTTTCTCCCAATGATGGTGTGTTACATATCAAACCAATACAAAAATACAGTTGTGCCTTGCAATGCGAATGACCCAATTTATTTTTCCAGATATCGGCCGTTGTGTGGATGATTTTTTTTTTCCCTTTTAATTATGACTTGCCTGCAAAAAAAAAAAAAAAAAGGCGATACAGTGAAACTCCTCTACAACGAAAGCTACATGGGCGAAAATACCCCCTAGTGTGAAAAAAATCTTCATGCATTAATGTGTGTGTGTGTGTGTTTACATCCGAGATTAAATTTGCTACAGTGAAAAACCCCCTGTTGTGAAAAATGTGTTGCTGCAAACGCGATTTCGTTGTAGAGGAGTTTCACTGTAGTAGTACTGGATGTCGGCAGTGAAGTCAACTCGGCTCACTTCACAACAAGTCGTAGTTTGACAGACAATCAATCTTCGTCGTCTTCAAACGGTTTATTGCCACTCACTTCAAGTTTACTGTCAAACTAAACATAAAACAAAGAGAATTACACATTGTACATTGAAAACAACCGCATCACTTTGCCTTTAAGTCCACGATGTTTGCGCTAATGCATCGAGGGAAATGTCATAGACGGACGGACGAACGAGTGGTATCGACGTGGCAGGGTTTTAACGACTTAAGGAACGGCGATTTGAACACAAATGGTGCAGCAACACATCTAGACAAACTCACAGGCGTATACAGCGGCTTGCCAAAGGATTCGGCCCCCTAGAAGGTTTTTGACCTTTTGCCAACATTTTAGGCAGCAAACATATCGATGTAAAATTGGAATTTGTTGTGAAAAATCTACGCCAAGTGGGACAAAATGTGACAAAAGAAGGAAAAGTTCAAGGAGGCCTCTACTTTCGCAAGACAATGTATTCTTTATCCTCTGCGAAACACGGACTGTCATTACATTATTATTATTGTATTATTACTGTATTATTATTATTACAGATCAATTTCCTTGTCCGGGAGGTTCCAAAACGCAGTCGTGCAGACTGTATTTTACTGCCCCCCGGTGGCCATATTGCACACACCGGCCGGACCCGCAAAGAATAAATCGTGACGCATCCTGTTTATTCTTTCCCTTCTCTTGAACTCATTCAGTACCAGCCCAATTCTGGACCAAGTCTGAAAAGACGTTTAAAAACGTCTTTGGGAGTTAATGAGGTGATCACAATATCGTTTTATAAAGCGGCACGGTCGCTTCACGGATTCGGCTCGTATCGGAAGGCAACACTGAACTCAATTGAGCTGACGAATATTCTCGAACTTTTAGAAAAAAATCAGACGACGGCTGATTTCTGGTCATGCCATGAAGGCTTCTGTTCACCCCGACATGAAACATTTTCGAAGCTTCGCGGTCCCCCTTTCAAAACCTTTTTTGTTCTTCTCCACTCAGGTTGATGATTGAGACCCCGCGTTTTGAGTGCCTCTTTGCCCGTACACCCGAGTCGAGCCAGCGTTGGCAATGGAGCAATATGATCTCGATTTCCCAAACGAATTCCGAGAAAGGTGCGTCTTTTGCGACCTTTATGCCACCCTTAACAAACTGATGACCCGGATAAGCAAAGGGCTCCATTCGCATCGGCATGTGAGGAGAATTCAAGGGCTAGACCCAGAGTGTGAACGCGTGTTTTTTTTTTTATTCTTATTTTGGCTTATGCACATCTGATGTGAGTTCTAAGTGCACAATGGAGTCCGAGTTTGGAATCGTGACATCATCAGTTCGCATCCTTTGAAGTGAGAAGCGCTGTCAGATTAGGCTGGCGAAGGACTGACCCGACCTCAATTTGCTCACGTCAACAATATGGAGATGTGAAAAGAATGAAGGGAAATTTAACCCCCATGCAGTAATTATCCCAAAATTGGACATTTCGGACGGACACTTTGGACGATTTTGGACTGTTGGGCAAATGGAAACCACAGACAAAACAGTGAGAAATAACTCCACGAAGCTGTAATTTTGCATAGGATGTATATCGATGTCTTGGCCAATTCCCACTGAACATTTTGAGGGGTTTGAAAGTGAAAAAAAAATTAAAAGCGAAAAAAGTTGTTGCACATTGGAAGAGGGACATTTTTGGGACAATCCTCGAGGACGTAATACCATTCATGCAGCCGCTTAAAAATACCGCATGAGGGTTAATTAAGAGTAAAGTTTGAGACCGATGTCAATTTCGGTCCTGTAGGTGAAGCTCTATCTGCTGGATCTGGTCGCAAATTGGCTTTGAACTCGCAAAATAAGTTTCTTCCATCTGCACCGTACATTTTGGAGACGCACCAAAACTATGATCCTGCCCCTCCTTCCAAAAACTTTCTTGATTATCGATTGTGTAGTTTTGTTTCAATCCCGCTCACCTGAGAGAGAGCAACCACCCTGTCCCCCCCCCAAAAAAACCCCCCACCCCAAAAACCTTGTTTTATGAGACAAATAGTTATCCTTCAAGGATACAAATCACAATGTCACAAAACAAACCTGAAAAATGTATTTATTTCATACCATTGTAAACCACTGTAGCATTTTGCACAGTTTTATACTCTTTGTTTCAAAATTGGGAGAATTAAAATTTTTTTAAAAACTGTTCTTAAATATGGACGAATGCACATAATGTCCTCTACTTAAAAGTTAAATACAACTGAACTGAATTAAATGAAAAGTACTGCACTGGACTAAATTTAAAAAATAATAAAATAAGGCACTGAGATTATGCACAGATAAGATTTAATTCCGTACCCCGATGGGGAGCCCACGTTCTAAATTTGGAGAAACACCGATCAAGATTGACTCGTTTCCTTATTTTACGACATTCCTCGGTGGGCGTTTTTTTTTTCTCGTTTTTTTGTTGTTTTGTTTTGTTTGTTTGTTTTGGTTTTTTTGCTTTTTATTGTGACCCCCAAAACGTTCTCACGCAAATTCATACCCGCACAGAATGGAAACAGAATCGTCTTGCAACACGATTGCCGTTTTCTTTCTTTTCCTTTTCGTTTTTTACTCCCGCGCGACATCTTTGCTCATTCAATTCATCTCCCAAAAGCAATGATCATCATGTCTTATCAAATCCATTCATAGACTTTTAACCTCCTGACCCTTGCACCCCCGCCGTTGTCTGACCCCCCCCCCCCCCCCCCCTCCGTCCCCTTTGCCTCAATAATAAAAACATTCCCCGGAAGACAGCATATTTGTTCCCCTGATCTCGGCCCGTTCGCGTTGTGTGCATCTATGCGGACGATGCTTTCTGTTGTAAATATGTCACCCCCACCCCCATCCCCCCCCCCCCCCCCTGCAAAAATGATCTCCCGTTACCCTCTGAAGACTCACAGCCTGCCCTCCTCAAACCCTCTGTTTGAATCTCACTGTGATTTCCGTTTGCCTCCTCCGTTTTCGTCTGCTTTCGGAGATTGTTCTTGCCGCATTTTTACGTTGCCTACTGCAGTGGTGTGACTTGATGAGTAGGACCGAGTTGGATGTTTAAAAATATGCGATGCAGAGGTCGTGGGGGGGGGGGGGGGGCACACAAAAAAAAACCCTACAAAAAACAACACTTGAATTATGATATGAAAAGGGTTCGAATACAGACACAAAAAAAAAAAGATACCATGATCATATTGTCATACTAGAGATGCTTTAGTTTGCTATTTTCCTTTCTTTTCTACAAAAGACTTGATGAAATGAAAAATTATTTATAACAATGCGTCCCTCAGAGTCATGATCTTTTATGGACGTGGAGAAAAAAATGTATTTATTAACATTTTGTTCGAAATAAAAAAATAAATATAAATTATGTTACACATTATTTTTGTTGTCTTTTTTTTTTTTTTTTTTGTGAGTGGTTGATTGACGGGAAAGCGATGCCAGGATCGCACGTTTGATTTTAAAGCAACTTCTTTGAAAATGAAGCATAACACATTTGGGGGGGGGGGGGGGTGAAATTTGACTGTACCATCTAATCTGATATTTTAAAAAAGTTACACGTTTTGCTGCAAAATAAATTTGAATTTACTATTAATTTAATTATATTTTTCTGAATCTGAAAAATAGGAGTGGATTGGATTTATAAAACACACATATTGTAACCCTTACTAACCGATTGGGGGGGGTGGGGGGTCATTTTGATACAGGAGCACCTCTGTAAACATTTCTAATCACTTTTGTCGCGCCCCCATTTTGACAACACTTTGCCGACACCACCTGACCCCTTTGTGGTTTATTGTTCGCACTACCGACTTTTAAGCAGCAGAGGGCGCGCGAGTAATGGCTAACATTCAATAGGACGCGTTTCAAACCTATTGTAAGCTTATGTTATATTATTAATGATCATTTTATGTTTGAGCATCATATTATTTCATGTTAAGCATTCCCAAATTATATTCTGTTGTTTAAAAATTATTTAGACATGTTTTTATGTTGATATGTTCTGATTGGCTGGTAAAGTAAGAGAAGCGGGAAGTGATTTAAGTTACGGGAGTTGTCTTCTCGAACGTGCTGCGGTGCAGACGTCTTTTTTTTTTTTGTCCTTTTAATAAAACGGCATTTAAAGGATTCCATCTCTCCTTTTGCAGTTCGTAAAGTAGAGCTATCCACTGAAGAACAACGAACCCCTCAACTTACACTATTTTGAACCAAAGCACCCATTCATGTTGGAAAAAAATCCCTCGTCACACCACCCGACAGAAAAGTCACGTCACGAGCGAACGCTGACTTGAATGACGATCTTACCTCAAATTACTCACACCTTTTATTCACTCAGTTTCTAACCTGTGCCTTGAAGCAAAACAGAACAGCTAACCTGCTGCTGGTAAGTAGACGTACGACATCGCACTCTCAATTGAAACGTCACAAGAGCGTGGCTGCGTCATTAATCCGTGCCACGGAACAGTCAGTAGTGATGGGATTTTCGGTGAGCCGGTTCATTTGGATCGGCTCAGTGAAAAGAGCCGGCTCTTTTTGGCTCTCAAACGGCTTTTTAACTTTAGCTTTTCTTTTAAATATTTATGACAAATTTAGCATTCATTTTGATAAATGACTTGGTGAACTAAATATTGCACTCTACTGACTGCAAATAGCAACAATTATCAAGCAAAGAAAATGGTTATGTACTTATTTTATTGAACATTAAAAAGGCTCCAAAACAATAAACAAGCAACAAAATTCAACTTCAACCAACAACAATCAAACATGCTGCATCATAACAAAAATAGTGAGTAGTAAGGAGGGAGGGTGCCGGCTCTCATTGTTCACTTCAAAGAGCCGGCTATTTGTACCGGCTCGTTCGCGACCGACATCGCTAACAGTCACTGAATGAGCTCGTCCCCCAATGATCACTTTAATTACGTCTGTATTTCCCCCCCCACGTTGAATTTGGAACTAACGTATTTGTTGAAATGCCATTTTTTTTTAACATTGTCTTCTTAGTCGCTCTAATATATTCGAATGACATCCGAAGGTTGTCTTCACAACATCTGAAGGTGTCTTCACATGTGGCGCGATCAGAGTTTTTGTCACCCCGGAAGTCTGTGCGAAGTGTCTTGCTGGCATGAAGCGGGCGCAATCCGCCAACATTGCAAGGAACAACCACGATAAATTGAGTTGCTGATGTAAATGTTTAAAGGAGTAGCCACATCATTACAAATGATAATTTTTATCTTTATGAACGCATAAAATGTTCGTTCCAGAATTGGAGGACAATATGCACCAATATTTTAAAAATTCCCCATTGATTAACTTAGCATTTGCAGTATTTTTTTCAAGAAAAAAACACACAATATAGTTCAACATGTTATTCCATTCATTATTTGCTGATTGTTTGCTGTCAGGGCAAAGCAACAAAAGTAGTATTTTAGCATACTAGCTTGATTCTTTTAGGCTAGAATCCTAGCAAATCGTATTGATTAGCTTCGTGTAAACGTGGTTTGTTTGTGTTGAATAATTTACCTAGATCCAGTTTATGAAACATTGGTTCATGAATGTGTACATGCTAGAGGCCTGAAGTTGATGCTTCAGCGATGAAAGTACATGTATTGTTTTAGCATATTAGCATGTTTCTTTTGGGCTAGCATCCTAGCAAATCGTATTGATTAGCCTCGTGTAAAGGTTGTTTTTTTTTTGGTTGAGTAATTTATCCACGTACAATTTATGTATTGTTGGTTCATGGATGTGTACATGCTGGATGCCTGAAGTTTAATACTTTATTATCCTTTCCCGGTCTCTGTAAATTGATAGTAGCATATATTATTTTAGGGGCGGCCCGGTAGTCCAGTGGTTAGCACGTCGGCTTCACAGTGCAGAGGTACCGGGTTCGATCCCAGCTCCGGCCTCCCTGTGTGGAGTTTGCATGTTCTCCCCGGGCTTGCGTGGGTTTTCTCCGGTGCTCGGTTTCCTCCCACATTCGCATGGCAGGCTCGTACTCTAAATTGTCCCTAGGTATGAGTGTGATGGATGGTTGTTCTCTCTGTGTGCCCTGCGATTGGCTGGCAACCAATTCAGGGTGTCCCCCGCCTACTGCCCGAAGACTGCTGGGATAGGCTCCAGATGAGCGGTTCGGAAAATGGATGGATGGATATATTATTTTACCCCATGCGTGATGTTACCGTCAGTTTGTGCTAACGCGTTATTTCGGCTAGTATGCTAGCTAATACAATGGATGAGCCTCATGTGAAGGTGGTTTGTTTTTGTTCCATAATTTACCATAATTTTGTTCATATGATTGTATACATACTGGACGCATGAAGTTGATGCTTTATGATCCTTGTAGTTTGAAGTGCTTTACTTGCTATCTTTTGGCAGCTACACGCAAGTACATCTTCCTTTTGGGAGAGGTAATCAGTTATTCACTGATTACCAATTTTTTTTTTTTTTTGTTGGACTCAAGCCATGCACTGGTGTCTCAAAAGCGTTTTCCTTCCTTCTGTTTCTGTGCTCACAGTACTTAAAATGAAAATAGTGCCGCCTGTAGTCCTACGGTGTGCTCATGCTCCAAATGAGATGCTGACACCCCACCCACGCGTCTTCCTGCTCGCTCTCCTCTCGAGCGAGTGTACATCATGGCATCTATATAACTGACAAACACGTTGGTGTCTCGACTCGAAGAAGAAGACAAAATACGTCCAGATAATAATTCTTTATTTAAAGGAAGAAGACATTACGACTACGTCTATGTAACAATTCGTTATTTATAGGAAGAAGACAGTCACGACGAAACAAAAGATGCTTTCCCCTTTTTCACTTTAGGCCACGGGTGTCAAAGCCAAGGCCTGGGGGGGGGGGCCAGATCTGACCCCCCACATCATTTTATGTCAAGTTCCATGATACTTGCTAAAATGTGAACCAACATTTCAAATTGTCATATGTAATTCACAATCACAGTTATTATTCTTGACTCCTGATTTTTAAAACTAGTCATCCATCAATTTGTTGTGCGCCGTGTATGTAATATGTGGAGGTGATTAAACATTTATACGGTTTCCTCCAAATTCATAACGGCCCTCCAAGGGAAACCGTGACTACAAAATGGGCCGTGACAAAAATGAGTTTGACGCCCCCTGCTTTAGGCCAACGGAATTTGTTTTGTCAAACCCGTCTGGGTTTGGAAGTACAGGGTGTCCATAAAGTCCGGTCCCCCCTGTGGCGCCATGATACCTCTCGCAGGTCAATCTTGGTACTACACCAGACGTCACGTTTCGCGGAGGAAACTTTATGGTCGTTGGAAATACTGTACGGTCATACTTGTGCGAGTGCTGTGTTGGTGGTCCCAAGTCCCCAAATGAAAGACGTAAGCACACATTTGTTTTATGAGTGAAAGTTGTCTTTAAGAAGAAGAAGAAGAAAAAAAAAAAGTTTCTCCTGTTGATTTGTTTTTGCGCCAAAGAACAAACATCAAGTGTTGACATACTATTAACATCCCGTAAGGGACATGGAGCGCCTCGGGGCGCTGAAATATCTCCCGAGTTGCCATCATCATTTTCTAGCACAGTTTGGAGGGCCTGTGTCATGACAAGGCGTATGATAAACGCGTGATTGATTATTTTTTTATGGTGGTGGTGGGGTTTGAGGAAGGCGTCCTTGATTTATGTTTCTGACCGTTTTTATTGTTCTTTCCTTTGGATCTAAGATGAAATAACAAAAGCAAGAATAATAATAATAGCATGAAATGAAAACAGGAGAAATCAGGCACATGGATCCAGCCATCCATTACACCCGAGCCTCTGATGCGACTTTTCCTCACCAGGGTTTGGGGGGGGGGGGCTAGCTGAACGTAGAAGCTTTTTTTTTTTTTTTATCATGAAAGCCAAATTCCTTTCATGTGTTCCAAAAGAGAGGCTGCTAGTTTATTCGGCCATCAGATCACATTATTTGTCATGGATGCCGGCCGGCCGGCTCAGCAATTTCAAACCATTTTTCAAATTGCGTTGAACACCGAAAAGGGATGACGACTCATTCGGGAGCGTTTAGCTTCTCATCCCAGCACAAAAATGAGGGTGACAAAATTGCTTCGTAGTCTATATTGTTGCGGAAGCGCAATCCAGGGGGGCCTTAAACAGTGTACATTTCCTCCTGAGGAGTGGGGGGGGGGGGGGATCACACTTGTCATGTCATCCTTTCCATAAGCTAATCATGTATGACATTAGCATTTATCTCCATCCAGCTTTACCCACAAAATAATAATAATAAAAAGACCACAAGCTGTTTAACCCCCAATGCAGTAATAATCCCAAAATTGGACATTTCGGACACTTTGGACGATTTTGGACTGTTGGACAAATGGACACCACAGACAAAACAGTGATAAATAACTCCACGAAGCTGAAATTTTGCATAGGATGTATATCTATGTCTTGGCCAATTCCCACTGAACATTTTGAGGGGTTGGAAGTGAAAAAACAATTAAAAGTGAAAAAAGTTGTTGCACATTGGAAGAGGGACATTTTTGGGACGTAATACCCTTCAGGCAGCCGCTTAAAAATACTGCATGAGGGTTAATGCTTCTCCCAGTTTAAATTTTCAGTCAAACTAAACATAAAAATGAAAGAATGAAACATTGTGTGTTTAAAAACCACATAACTTTGACTTAGCGTCCACTAGCTTAATGCTAACAAATCATCTAAAAATGGCACCGATGGCCACGGTGTTGTCAGCCTTGAAGCAACAGATATTTGAGCAACACGCGTAGGCAGCGTCACCGTACTCAAAGGCATATATTCTTTATCCTCTGCGAAAAACGACGGCACCGTTTTCTTTTCTCTATAAGCCTTGATCTCGTTACAGAATGTTGTCGCTTTTATCAGGCTTGCGCTCGTGTCACTTAAAAAAAAAAAAAAAGATGTCCTCCAAATAAAGCTGAGAAAAAAAACTCCATGCTGCGGGGCTTGCACACACGCGCACTGTAAAACCAATATTTGACGCCAACCAGGCTTATTGACTTCAAACAGTGACGGATAAAGTCAAATGACGGTGAGTTCATACTTGGCCCCCCTTTTGGCAAAACACCGCCGTGAGGTGAAAGGATCGTGAACATTTACACAGCGAACGAGCTGCCCTGCCGTGTGACACCCCCAACGAGGCCACGAGTGGCATGTTGACTGAGGACTGCTCAAAAACAAACGAATCGCAACATCACATGAGTCCGTTAGGACAAAGCAAAGACATGACGTGACATAGTGCAACTCAGGTCATCTTCAAAGAGATTTCTTCTGCCAGTGTCTGGAACGGTTTGTCCCCGCAGTTGTCCTTTTGTGTCGAAAATACTCGCACGTTTTCAGTGAGTCATGTGCTCTTGTAAAACTTGTAGACAATTAAATGCTGTACGGAGGTGGCCAAAGTAGCTCTACACACGACGTACAGTCAAACCTCGGTTTTCGAACGTCTCGGTTCTCGTCCAATTCGGTTTTCGACCAAAAATTTCAATTTTTTTATGCCTCGGATGACAAACAAATTTCGGTTCTCGAACAAACTGATTGCACTTGAATGCACCATTTGACTCCTCTCGCCTTCCTTAGTGACGCTTCCTCGTGTTGCTTTCCATTGTGAGCAGACGTGTTCAGTTCAAACATTTTTATTTTTTAAAAGGAGCGTGGTTTCGGTTTTCGAACAGTTTCGGTTTTCCAACAACCTTCTGGAACGGATTATGGACGAAAACCGAGGTTTGACTGTCCTATGTATTTGTGAAAGCGAAGAAGTCAAAATATTTTGACATAATCAATAAAACGCTGTCAATTATCGTCAATTCCATCCGTCTGTCCATTTTCGAACCCGCTCCTCCTCACGAGGGTCGCGGGGCGTTCTGGAGCCATTTGGGCTGCAGGCGGGCTTCAGCTCAGTGGTGTACACTTCACTATCTACCGTGTTTCTGCACTATAAGGCGCAACGAAAAGCATTCCATTTACTCAAATCCGACAGCGCTATCTAAATAAAGCTGTATTGTATTGTATTCCCTTTAGCGTAGCTCCATCTAGTGGATGCATAACCCAACCGCAGCCACGATTGTAGCTTCTATTTTATACCCCTGACAATGCGGTGCGCCCTAGATATGAAAACGGTTTTAAAATATGCCATTCGTTGAAGGTGCGCCTTATACTCCGGAGCTCCTTATAATGCGGAAAACACGGTATTTGCCAATAAAGCAATCTGTGATTGCAAAATGGATGTTAGACCTTATCCTGCTGTATCTTCGAACATCAGAAGTTTTGCAAAATGTTGTTTCATTTTTTTTTAAAAAGCACTCCTGTTTTTATTTTAATTTTGTGAACGAAAATGATTTCTCAATTTTAGTTATTTAGTTACATCAGAATTTTTTGCAAAATTTTGTTTCTTTTTAAAAAAAAAAATGCACTCCTGTTTTTATTTTATTTTGTGAACGAAAATGTTTTCTCAATTTTAGTTATTTAGTTACATCAGAATTTTTTGCAAAATTTTGTTTCTTTTTTTTTTAAAAAGCAATCCTGTTTTTATTTTATTTTGTGAACGAAAATGTTTTCTCAATTTGAGTTATTTAGTTACATCAGAATTTTTTGCAAAATTTTGTCTCTTTTTTTTAAAAAAGCACTCCTGTTTTTATTCTATTTTGTGAACGAAAATGATTTCTCAATTTTAGTTATTTAGTTACATCAGAATTTTTTGCAAAATTTTGTTTCTTTTTTTAAAAAAAAGCACTCCTGTTTTTATTTTATTTTGTGAACGAAAATGTTTTCTCAATTTTAGTTATTTAGTTACATCAGAATTTTTTGCTAAATTTTGTTTCTTTTTAAAAAAAAAAAATGCGCTCCTGTTTTTATTTTATTTTGTGAACGAAAATGTTTTCTCAATATTAGTTATTTAGTTAGTTCATATTTTTTCTTAACTCTTAATAACCTTGGTGGCCGACTAGGTTAGCGCGTCGTATTCGAAAATGGATGGATCTAATAACCTTCCCCACCGCTGACGCGACTGATGCTCCATAAAACATGACCCTCATCTTTTATGCCGCAAACAATTGTGACATCGTAAAACGGATGGCGGCGAATGGTGATCGCGAGACAGACTCTCGACTTCCCCAATCGAGTTCCATCAATGAGGCTGCTACTGTCTATTCCTTGGTCGTTAGCTTTCACGAGGAGCTCACGCTATATTCATGCTCGCCAGTGAGTGAGCAGGAGTATTGAAATCATTTGCCGCTAATAATTTCTAACCAGCGTGGCCTTCTGCTCCCGACGTGTTTTGTTGCAGGGACTGTAATCACATTGGCACATTAACTCGGCACGGACGGACGGACGGACGGGGGCAGGCGGTGAAGTCATTACGGCAGCGAGCGCGGCTTGACGTGGGGTGATAAATGAATGGAATGAAACCAGATGTATTTCAAGTCTGACCAAAGTTCAGGCCAAAGTTCTGGCCAAACGCCGCGGAACTTCAACAAGCGAATCATAAATGAACAACTGATATATATAATTTATTTATTTATATTTTTCAGGTCAGGGAGCTTGATGAGAAGCTTATCATTCAAACGACGAATATAGCCGTCAAGTAAAACATTCCCGCGCGTGCGCATCTTGAAGATGATTTGCGGGCGCTGCATTCGTATTGGTTCTTCAGATCCGTTGGTGGGTTTGAATGTCGCATCTTCGCCGGCGTATGACTGGATTATTCACGGCCTTCGTGGCTTTTATGAGCGCCTTCCTTCATCAACACGCCAACACTCTTGAGTTGAAAATGACATTTATGTTCCAGCCATCGGAATAGAAATGCATAAACGTTCCCGAAATGCCGCGCTAGCTCCGCTATGCAACATTTGCCCCGCCCCCTTCCTTCCCATCACAATGAATTACAGGATGAAATATATATAGATATGCATTCGGTGTTTGTTTGTTTTTGTTTTTGTTTTTTCTACTTCGCTAACAAAAATGTGTTGGGATGTGACGCAAAGGCGAGAGGAGGCTCAGAGGGAGGCGAGGAACGTGCGGGAGAGGGTAAATAAATGATTAGGGACTGCTGCAAGAGGGTCGGAAGGAAGACAAACGAGCTGTCCGCGGGGCTATGGGGATGTAGTGGGGTGGGGGTGGGGGGGGGGGGGGGGCGGTAATGGGCGGGGTTAAAAGAGGTTGCGCCCATTTACGAGATGCGCCGCCGTTGCTTTCATTACTCATCTCGGTTGCGGACGGCAGTTTGGACAAATTGCTTGGAGAGACGGAGGCTTCGCCATGTACATTATGCGGTACGTGCTGCCGTGGCGGAGGAATCGGAGGGGATTCGCTCATTGACGGCGTTTGCCGTCAAGTGTCGGAAACGTCAGTGAAAAGCAAATGTCCATTTTTTTTGTGTTTTCACAGAAACACTTCTCTTTGGAAGCATGTCCCTGCAATGTTTTCAATGTCCTTCTTTTCGTGTATCCGAAGGATTCGAGGCATTCCGTTGTGTTGCCTATTAGGAGTTGAATGACGACAGTAATCCCCTCGTTTATCGGGGTTAATGGGGACCAACACCACCCGCGTTAAATGAAAATCCGCGAAGTAGCGACCCCCCCCCCCCACCCCCTCCATATAGGTACATGTACATCATATTTATAAGGCCAAATTTAATGGTATACATGCATGTAGAAGTCAATTTTGAAGTAATTAACATGACTTAATGCTGTATACTACAGTGAAACTCCTCTACAACAAAATACCCCCTAGTGTGAAAAAAAATCTTCATGCATTAACACCATTGCCACTTTTCCTGTTTCAAATTTGCTACAGTGAAAAACCCCCTGTTGTGAAAAATGTCTTGCTGCAAACATGATTTCGTTGTAGAGGAGTTTCACTGTAATAGATTTAAACACGTATAAGTTAGGCTAGTTTATGAATAACAAAATACGGTAAACATATACATGTCGTATATGTTGCTCTATGTGACTCGCTGTTGTTTTGCTGACTTTCGCCGCTTTTCGCGGACCTTTTGCAGACTTAAAATTTTTTTTAAATGAAAATCCGCGATGCACTGAAGCCGCGATAAACGAACTGCGAAATAGCGAGGGATCACTGTAAATATTTTTTTTGGGGGGGAGGGCATATAATGTGATGAATATTAATCCGTTTCAGATACATTCAATCCCACGTACTTATTCATATATTTTTTTAATGATTTTTTTTCAAGATTAAGCTTCATAAAGGCTAATCTAGTCAGTCTTCATTTTGAGAGGTCACCAAAGCATTCAGTCCTTTTTCAGCATCTCGTGGCAAGAAATTTTTTTTTTTGACGGCGCACAATTGAGGAGCCGGCGACAACCCCGGCTGCCCTCGGCAGTTGTACACGGACGGGAGCCGAATCTTACATTTTGATCATAGTTGATTGTCAAGATTCTTCACTGGATTGCCGCGGGCGGGCTCGAGCCATCAAGAGCAGCGATTGTCATCAAAGACTGCGCCTCGACCGCCGCCAATCTGGCTGGCATCTAAATTCAGTCGAAAGAAAAGGCCGGTTTCTGGAAGGTTTCTGGAAGGTTTCTGGAAGGCGCGCTTGAGGTTCGATGAACCGATTTTGTTTCGGGAAGTTGAATCGAGAAATTAAACGATGTGTCGTCTGCATAAAAATAGAATAATAATAATAATAATAATAATAATACATTTCATTTATAAGCGCCTTTCAAAACACTCAAGGACAAAATGGCATCCTTTTTTGTTGTTGTTTTTTTTTTTGTTTTTTGTATCAGGCATTCAGCAGACAAATCCACAAATTGTTTCATGGCTTGATTTGTCGCAATTTTGAAGCCTCACTAGAGTGGCGCACTTTAGGATAAGATAAGATAAGAAAACTTTTATTGTCTCACAATGGAGAAATTCGCAATCTAAAGCAGCAAAATTTGGAGGGAAGAAAGTAGAAAAAAATGAAGTACAGTTATACCTCGGTTTTCGACCATAATCCGTTCCACAAGGCTGTTGGAAAACCGATTTGTTCAAAAACCGAAACCATGCTCTTTTAAAAAAAAAAAAAAAAAAATCTTTATTGAACACGTCTGCTCACAATGGAACGCTACACGACGAAGCGTCACTTCCTCGTCTACCCGAGGAAGCGTCACTTCCTCGTGTAAGGAAGGCGAGAGGAGTCAAATGGTGCATTCAAGTGCACTCAGTTTGTTTGAGAACCGAAATTTGTTCGTCATCCGAGGCAGAAAAAACTAGAAATTTTTGGTCGAAAACCGAATTGGTCAAGAACCGAGACGTTTTCGATAAAATCTGAGCGATGTTGATTCAAAGACGTGGTGTCTTTTAATTGTGGCAAGAAACTTCTTTGAGGAACAACTAGCGGGGGGAAAAAAAAAAAAAAAAAAAAAAAAAAAGCTCCCCCGCACCTCCCGTTTTCTGGTCCAACACATCTGATTAATGATGCGGCACTTGGTGTTGCTATGGCAGCGACTTCTTTCCAGGCATACTATGGATTTTAGTATGTAGCCAATGTCTCTTGAGAAATCCAAAGTGGACTTCATTTGAAAATTTTACTTTTGAAATGCTTGTGGATGATGAGTTGGCTCTCCCGAGCGCATCCCCGACCATCAAGTATCAAATTACACAAGTCAAAAAAAACGCAGAGGCGCAGGGTTCGATTCCTGTGTGGAGTTTGGTGTGGCTAATGCACATCATGCCGCCCAAGACTAAAGAAGAATGTGATGCTCAGTCAAAAAATAGCATACATTTAAAAAACAAAACATAAAAACTCAGCAGCTGATTTCATATGCACACGTACACAAATGTATCTCCCCGTTTTTTTTTTTTATTACATGAAATATACCGCAAATAAGACGGTCGCCTAAACCGCGGCAAACAGTCAACACAATGAACATGATCAACGACAACAATCCCACGATTTACAACAGAGCATGTTCACATTAAACAACGAGATGGTACGCCAGCGCGACGTGGCGCAAGCAGGCACATTCGTCCAAATAAAAATAAATAAAAGCTTTGGTTACAATATACATAGATGAACAAATATTCAACATTTAAAAAATATATATATACAGTCAAACCTCGGTTTTCGTCCATAATCCGTTCCAGAAGGCTGTTCGGAAACCGAAATTGTTCGAAAACCGAAACCACGCTCTTTTTAAAATAAAAATGTTTCCTGAACACGCCTGATCACAATGGAAAGCAACACGAGGAAGCGTCACTTCCTCGTGTAAGGAAGGCGGGAGGAGTCAAATGGTGCATTCAGGTGCGCTCAGTTTGTTCGAGAACCGAAATTTATTCGTCATCCGAGGCATAAAAAACTCGAAATTTTTTGGTCGAAAACCGAATTGGCCGAAAACCGAGGTTTGACTGTGTATGTATATATGAGGTCAGCAACCCCTCCCAACCTTTTTTTCCGTCTCCAAATCTAGTTTGGCTTTTCACAAGATGTTGCCAGATGCAAACGCGAGCCACATCGTAATCCACAACCGATGACAGAAAAAAATCTAATAAAATGAAAACAATTCGACGACATCCAGCAGGGCCATAATGACTCATCGACAACCTCTCATTGTCGGTGTTTTCAGTTGCTTTGCGACGATCTTGCATTTCCGAGATTTCCAATTGATTGAACACCACAGAACAAATTGCTTTGAAATGAACGCATCGTCAACACATTTCAACAACAACAACAAATACAACAACAGATACAACAAATAATTTTTCAGCAGACTGGTTTTGAAATTTGTGGTACCTGCTAATCCTAAATTAGTAGCTCGTTGCCCATCTGGAGGTTACTCGGGATCGATTTGTGTTGCCCCGCAGAGCTATTTTCCCCCCCTGTGATTGACTGCTCGTCACTTTAAAGTCTGCCTTGTGGAGAAAAAAATGGATGTTGTCGCTCCGGACAATTTTGTCCCGTTTCAGAGCTAAAAAGGCTCATGGAAGGACTTTGTCTTTGGAGCGGTTTGTGGTTCAAGTCCCATGCAACCGTTTTCGTGTGCCCCCTTTCACTCGGACAACTCTACTTACCAGGCTGCCTGTGTGGCCCGTCTGTGTGATGTCCAACAAATCTTGTACATAGCGGAATGCCATTGCCGGGGCATTCATTACGGGTGTAATAAATTACTTGGCGCCACCGAGATCGAGATTAAAGTTGTCTTTCACGCGTCCATTTTCGAATTCGTTTATCCTCGCAAGGGTGGCGGGTCGTTCTGGAGCCTATCTTTGCGCAGCAGGCGAGGTCCACGACGAACGGGTTGCCAGCCAATCGCAGGGCACACAGAGACGAACAACCATTCGCGCTCACAATCATACCTTGGGACAGTTTCAAGTGTTCCATTAGCTTGCCGTGCATGTTTTGGAATGTGGGAGGAAACCGGAGCACCCGGAGAAAATCCAACCAAGCACAGGGAGAACATGCAAAACTCCACACGGGAAGGCTGGAGGGTGGAATCAAACCCTGCACACCAGCACTGTGAGGCAGATGTGCTAACCAGTCGTCCACCGTGCCGCTTAACCTAAAATCCATCCATGCACTCATTTTCTAATCCGCTTATCCTCAAGAGGGTCAAGGGTGTGCTGGAGCCTATCCCAGCTGTCTTTGGGCAGTAGGCGGGGGACACCCTGAACTGGTTGCAGGCCAATCGCGGGGCACACGGAGACAAACAATCATCCGCTCTCACACTCACACCTCGGGACAATTTTGAGCGTTCAATCAGCCTGTCATGCATGTTTTTGGAACGCGGGAGGAAACCAGAGTACCCGGAGAAAACCCACGCCGGCCTGGGGAGAACATGCAAACTCCACACAGGAAGGCCAGAGCCGGAATCGAGCAATTTTAAGTGTTCCATTAGCTTACCGCGCATGTTTTTGGAATGTGAGAGAAAACCAGAGTACCCGGAGAAAACCCACGCAGGCCCGGGGAGAACATGCAAACTCCATACAGAAAGGCCAGAGCCGGAATCGAACAATTTTAAGTATTCCATTAGCTTACCGCGCATGTTTTTGGAATGTGGGAGAAAACCAGAGTACCCGGAGAAAACCCACGCAGGCCCGGGGAGAACATGAAAACTCCATACAGGAAGGCCAGAGCCGGAATCGAACAATTTTAAGTATTCCATTAGCTTACCGCGCATGTTTTTGGAATGTGGGAGAAAACCAGAGTACCCGGAGAAAACCCACGCAGGCCCGGGGAGAACATGCAAACTCCACACAGGAAGGCCAGAGCCGGAATCGAACAATTTTAAGTGTTCCATTAGCTTACCGCGCATGATTTGGAATGTGGGAAGAACCCGGAGTACCCGGAGAAAACCCACCCAGGCACTGGGACCACATGTATCCAAGATGGATATGCCCACTGTCCCAAAAAGCGCTTTGTCTTGCACCGAGGCCACTTGACTAGTTACAAGCCTGATGCTTTTATTTGGATTTTGTGTTTTGCTGAGGACCTTCTCTTCGTACACGTTTGTTCGAATTTTACAAATGCTAAAAAGGCGCCTGGACCTGCCCACAGTTAGCATCGATTACTCCTGACCATCGTTGAGGGGACCCCCCCCCCCCCCCCCAACACCCCCGCCCCCTGATGATCCATGAGGCCGCCCGTCATCCTTGTTGGTTTTGACCGCAGTTCCACGTCATCGTGTCAGTCAAAGAAAAAAAAAAAATGGTGCTGAATTCATTTTTCAACAGCGCCGTCCTTTACTATTTTTTTAAAAAGGAAACAGCTCCAGGGGTCACAAAGGGACAGACGAGCCGCGAAAGCTCATCGTGCTGACTGAAGCAGTTCTGCGGATGCTGCATTCCCCCCCCCAGACGGACGACGCGTTGAAGAACATCAGAAAAATTCAGCCGAGTTAGGAAGCAACGCCAATGCGGCTCCTTTCAAAACAAGCCTCGTACAAATACGAGGTCGTAAGGCAAAATTGCTTTGAGTCTTTTTTTTTTTTTCACATAATCTACAGCACAGGTGTCAAAGTCAAGGCCCGGGGGCCAGATCCGGCCCCCCCCCCGGGTCATTTTATGTGGCCCGCAGGAGTAAATCATGTGTGTCAATTTTCATGATTCTTGCTGAAATCTGGACCGAAATGTCAAATTGTCACGGGTAAAAAATAACGCTGAGATTTTGCACCGGCCCTCCGAAGGAAGCCGTAACTCCAAAGTGGCCCGCGACAAAAAAAAAACGAGATTGACACACCTGATTTTCAGGTTGTCGGTAACGTCTGAAGCAGAAGTAGATCATTTTTTTTCTTGAATTCAACGGTTGATCCATGGAGGATTCCGAAAAAAATAATAATGACGCCGAAAGAGACGATCTGGACGCCGATGCTCAATTCCGAATTCATCGACTCCGAACAAATACGGGGTTGGATGCACCGAAATTGAAGGCCGTGTGGATTTATTGCATCGAGGTCACAAATATTTTTTTCGAGACGCGTCAGCATTGCGAATGACGGAAAATCGGATTGACGGTGGTTTTTTTTTTTGTGTCCAGACTTTACAGACGCACAAAGGAGCACATGTTGAGTATTCGGATACACCGGAAGGCTCTCGGGGGGGGCGGTGGGGGGGGGGGGGGGTATCGCGGTTTACATAACCGACTTTTGTACAGCTGGTTGACGGATCGATTCCTCATGACAGTCCAACCATGGCCGAGTGTGAGATTTTTCCTTTTGCCCAAAGTCCCAAGTGGGGGGGTTTTGGGGGAGGGGGAGGGGGGGGGGGCTGCTGCACATTGCCCCGCCAGAAGATCCAGTCCACCGAAAGCGATAATGAGACATGCGAGGAGCGGAGGACCCTCGGTTGATCCATTTTGGTGTTTCTAGGAGAATGCGTTTTAGTGTCAGAATCCATTTGACCAAAATAAAGAAATAAAATCAATAAAAGTGAGGCACTTTTCTTCAGGCGCGTTCAGTCTGACATTCTACCACATGCTCTCGGTATGAGCGACAGAAACCCCCCCCCTACCCCCAAAAAAATTGCTCAGCAGACAACTCGACGAATGAACAGAAAGCGCAAAAAAACGGGCGCGGCTGATCGCCGGCAGCGTGCCGGAGGCGTCATCAGGTGGGCGTGGAGCCGACGGTGCTGTAGCTGTACTTTGACACGGAAGTGGCCATGGTGTTGGCCACGGAATAGCCCGTGGCGGCGCCGCCGCCGCCGCCGCCGCCGCCGTCCTCTCCGGCCTCCAGCAGGGCCGGGCAGCACTTGCGGCACAGGCGGTTGCGGCAGCAGCGGGCGAAGGTGGCCAGCAGGGCTTTGCGGAAGCGGGTGTTCATGAAGCAGTAGATGACGGGATTGACGCAGGCCGAGGTGTACGACAGCAGGTGGATGAAGGAAATGGGGCTCCCTGAAAGGGCTTTGGAGGCCGCCTTCAAGTCAAAAGCCTTCCAGGTGTTGGCCCAGAACAGCGGCATCCAGCACACGAAGAAGAGCGCCACGATCACCAGCAACATGCGGATCACCCGCTTTTTGGCCTGCAACTTGGCGTTGGAGGCGTTGCTGCGCGCGCGCTCCGTCTTGGGCGGCGCCGAGGCGGCGGCGGCGGCGGACGATGACGACGCCGAGTTGGGGAGGGTGGGCAGCTCCACGCCGGAGGACTTTTTGGGAACGTAGCAACCGTCGTCGTCGCCGTCGTCGTCGTCGCCCTCGTCGTTTGACTCGGCCACGGTGCCGTTTCTCAGCTCTGCGGACGACAGCTCACGTTTGACGGCGGATCGCGACGTGGAGCCGGGCGACAATCAACTTTTTATGGGCGCGACTTCGCACAGGTTGTGCGGTACGTTTGGCGCATGGGTTTGAGTTCCGGACTCACCCGCTATATGCCCTCTTGATCATTTTGGTGTTTCTTTTTGTGAACCGGTTTGGACCAGCCAATTCTGGGCCAAGTCTGAAAAGACGTTTAAAAACGTCTTTGGGAGTGAATGAGTTTTAAGATTGCGGCCGTGACATTCTTTGGCCGAGTCCCGGCAGCCTTTTTTTTTTTTACAACAGCGCTGTTACTTTCCCAACTATTTTATTGGAGCCGTGAGCATGATTGCAACATTTTCGCCAAGGTACAGTGAGACCTCGGGTTTTCGACCATAATCCGTTCCAGAAGGCTGTTCGGAAACCGAAATTGTTCGAAAACCGAAACCACACTCTTTAAAAAAAAAAAAAAAAAAAAATCTTTATTGAACACGTCTGCTGACAATGGAACGCTAGCCGAGGACGCGTCACTTCCTCGTGTAAGGAAGGCGAGAAGAGTCAAGTGGTGCATTCAAGTGCGCTCAGTTTGGTCGAGAACCGAAATTTGTTCGTCATCCAAGGCATAAAAAAAATCAAAATTTTTGGTCGAAAACCGAATTGGACCAGAAACCGGGACGTTCGAAAACCGAGGTTTGACTGAAAACGTGCGAGTATTTTTGACAAAAGGACAACCGCGGGGACAAACCGTTTCGGTCGTAATCTGAGGCATAAAAAAACTCTAGATTTTTGGTCGAGAACAGAGACGTTCGAAAACCGAGGTATGGCTGTACTTTAGCGAGTGGAGAACAATTGGCTCGACTGGACTTTTGCCGGAAAGTCTTGATGAGCAACGGCCATAATGGCCCCTAGCACAAATGAAACAGAAAAATGAAGTACAGTCAAACCTCGGTTTTCCAACATCTGTGTTCTCGAACAAATCGGTTTTCGACCCAAAATTTTCCTTCCATTGTGAACAGACGTGTTCAATAAAGATTTTTTTTTTGAAAAAAGAGCGCGGTTTCGGTTTTCGAACAAATCGGTTTTCGAACAGCCTTTTGGAACGAATTATGGACGAAAATCAAGGTTTGACTGGACAGTCAAACCTTGGTTTTCGAACGTCTCGGTTTTCGACCAAAAATTTTGAGTGTTTTATGCCTTGGATTATGATCGAAAATCGGTTCTTGACCAAACTGAGCACACTTGAAAGCACCACTTGACTTCTCTCGCCTTACTTACGCGAAGAAGTGTCGCTTCCTCGGGTGGCGTTCCATTGTGAGCAGACGTGTTCAATAAAGATTTTTTATTTTTTTAAACCGGTTTCGGTTTTTCGAACAAATCAGTTTTCGAACAGCCTTCTGGAACGGATTATGGTCGAAAACCGAGGTATGACTGTAGATACGAGAGGTTGTGAGTTTGTGAAAAATAAATCACTGCCTACCTTAAGTGGGACACCTGACGCGGAAAACACGGGACGCACTTTTGTAGGCGCGGAAAAACGATCGTACGCACATGTAGCGTTTTAAAACGCTTCTCCTGGCGCTCCAGATTGCCGTCCTTTGCCAGTGCCATTGATCAATTGTACTTGAAACAAACTTTGACTGAGAATCATCAAAACCAAAAAAAAAAGATTGATCGGAAGCTGCAATTGGCTAACAACGGCCACCGTAGGCGAAAGGTGACTTGCTTTTTAATTTAATTTAAACATTTTTAAATGATTTATCTGAAAGTGAAACTCGGATCGGACGCTTCGGGCGCAGTGTGCACGAACGCAAAACTATTTTAAAACTCATTCAGTATCTGCCGATTCTGGACCAAGTCTGAAAAGACGTTTAAAAACGTCTTTGGGAGTGAATGAGTTAATATTAATATCAGGCACACCAAATGCTTCCGTTGTCCGACGCGACGCCGGCTAACCCGCTCAACCGGCCGTCGTCAACTGTTCGATCGGCCGACAGTGACTCTCCTTTCCCACGTGCAAGGGCGTTCCAGGTAGCGAGTCGAATCCGATTTAAAAACAATTGCAGCGCGGCGAGGGCGCGAGCAATATCGTGTCACGCAGTCGGAGAACACCGTCGTCTAATGTCACCTGAAATGGAATGATTTCATAGCCTGCGCATTCACATTCCGGCCTGTAGGGGGAGATAACGCTTATTTCAAATCCGGCACGGAAAAGGGAAGCGCCAGGGTATTTTTGGAATCTGGCGCAAAAACCCGAAGACGGCGGATAAAGAATTCTGCGCCTCGGGTATAAAAAAAAAATAAATAAAAAAAAGACATTAGCATATAAAGCGAGGGCGGCTCCTTTTTCTTTTTCTCTTGCGCGAGCTTCGAACCAGATGGGAAAACCAAATCCGATGGAAGAAGAGCGCTTTGCATTCGGCGGATCTCACCGGTGGTCTCCGCTTCGTTCTGCTTCATTTCAAAGCGCATGCCCCGGTAAAGCTCCCTGGAGATCAGCCCGTAGGAGACGGCCATCACCACTCCCGGGATGAAGAACAAAATGAACAGCAGAAGCACGTACCTGGGGGGGTGGGGGGGGGGGGGGGGGGGGGGGGGGAAGACGGCACGCGGTCAGGACTGATTTGCTGAAGTGGAAAGAGAACCTCAATCAAGATCATAATTGTGAACCAAACCAAAGAAAAGCGCTTGACTTACAGCGAAACAACGACTCGTTGGCTGGCGACGGTCAGAATTTGGAATATTTAAGGAACCAACGGGTTTCTGTCTCATGATTGCGTCATCGACTGGTTAAAAATCGCAAATGGAGTCAAATGAAAACTCAATTTCATTCCCAAGGTCCTTCGTTCCGCGACAGGAACATGACGCCAGACCTGAGGAAAATGTTTCCTTAGCTGCTAAACGATATTTTACTGGAGGACCACCTGCTGTGTTTTCATTGGGGGTGGGGCGGTGGGGTGTATTGGGACTTCGAGTGGGTACGGAGTCTCAAGTCTCTCCAATAGCAGCTGCAGAAGTCACGAGATCCGTTTCTCGGGCGGCACGGTGGTTAGTGCGTCGACCTCGCAGTGCAGAGGTACCGGGTTCGATCCCGGCTCCAGCCGTTTGTGTGTTCTTCCCGTGCCTGCGTGGGTTTTCTCCGGGTATTCCGGTTTCCTCCCACATTCCAGAAACATAGAACACTCGAAATTGTTCCGAGGTGTGATTGTGAGCGTGAATGTTCGTCTGTCTCCGTGTGCCCTGCGATTGGCTGGCGATCGGTTCAGGGTGTCCCCTGCCTACTGCCCCAAAAGACAGCCGGGATAGCCTCCGGCACACCCGCCACCCCTTGTGAGGAGAAGCGGAGAAGAATATGGATGGATTGGACGGATTTGTTCCGAATAAGTTTGGAAACATTTTAAGGTATCCAAATACTCCAATTATGCTGATTTACACACCCGAATACTGTACACAAACAGCTCCAAGTTAGCTTAGATCATGTAAAACGTTCCTCCGAGCGTCATCCGTTCATAGTCTGATGACAATGAACAATCGTTTGCGTTGCGCTTTCAAAGAAAATATCGGTGAAAGCAGTTCACGCTTTTCAAAAAAAGGGGGACGGCTTTCATCCGACAATCCGCGACATAAATGATCGCGTGACATCGCACGGGCTCCTTTTCGCTTCCTCCCCCCGTGTGGCGCGTCAACTTGACAATGAACAAAGTGTCTCTTTGATGCTCATGATTGGATCAATAAAGATTGAGCTCCGAGAGGTTCATCCTCTGATATTTTAATGTCTTCCCGGGCCACCCTTTGAACACCTCGCACCCCTTTTTTTTTTCAAAGAACCCGAGGGCTTCGATCTGGCCGTTTGAAAGCGATGGCACAAGAGGAATATTAGCACTTTGAGAATTGGCCCAAACGCCGGTCGATGTCTCGCATTGTCCAGATCGGCTGACTGAATGCATCAGCAGGGGGGGGGGGGGGGGGGAGGTCAGCTGTGCGGCGACGGAGCAGAATCGGGGCTTCTCTGTTCCAAATTGGGCTTCCATTGGTGAGCAAAGCTTTCATCTGACTTCAAAGCGGGTTCGGATCCCGTTCGACGCCTTTTTCCGTGGCGAAAACAAAGCGAAACCCCCGAGTTCGCGGCGGTTCACGGAGCCGACGGACGTGACTAGTTCCTGTCTCATCCTCCATCGCTAGCGTTGTCTTTCAGATAAGCGAGCCCTTTTAAAATCTGCCAGAAAATTGCCCCGCCCCCGCCCCACCCCCCCACTCCCTCATTACTGCGCCACACTTTTCCCCCATTCCAGAGAATATTTTCTCAGTCTCTATCAACTTGTAGTGCCTTTTTAACCCCCATGCAGTAATTATCCCAAAATTGGACATTTCGGACACTTTGGACGATTTTGGACTGTTGGACAAATGGACACCACAGACAAAACAGTGAAAAATAACTCCACAAAGCTGAAATCTTGCATAGGATGTATATCTATGTCCCACTGAACATTTTGAGGGGTTGAAAGTGGAAAAAAAATTTAAAGTGGAAAAAGGTTGTTGCACATTGGAAGAGGGACATTTTTGGGACGTAATACCCTTCATGCAGCCGCTTAAAAATACTGCATGAGGGTTAAAGACCTTTCGCGAACATGTCAGGTGGACGGATTGCTTGGCAGACGCTGAGCAATTAAAAGGTTCTCCTGCGCAGAAAACAACCGATCGCTTCTGTCTTAGATGTCATCATATCGGACGCCACTAGCTCATTTTGGCCATCCATCCATTTTCCGATCTGCTTTATCCTCACAAGGGTCACATGGGGGGGCTATCCCAGCTGTCTTCAGGCAGTATGCGGGGGACACCCTGAACCGATCGCCAGCCAATCGCAGGGCACACACGGACGAACAACCGTCTGCGCTCACGCTCACACCGAGCGACAATTTCGAGTGTTCAATTAGCCTGCCATGCATGTTTTTTGGAATGTGGGAGGAAATCGGAATACCCGGAGAAAACCCACGCAGGCCTGGGGGAGAACATAGAACTTCCCGCATACATACCAGCTTTGCTCGCCGTGGTGACTGGGCCAGGTGAGGCGACACATGTGGCCCACGGTGCCGTTGGCCTTGGGGAACGTCTTGATGATGCTGAACACCGGATAGGGAATCATGATGAGCAGAGAGAGCACCCAGGTGGCGGCGATGACGCGGTATGCGTGGGAACGCGTCTGCCACGCTCGGGACTTGAGCGGGTTGCAGATGGCGCTGTAACGCTCGATGGCGATAGCCACCAGACTGAAGGTGGAAATGCTGACAGAGAGCCCTGCGGGGAAACAAACGAGCAAGACCTTACGCGCTTGGTTTATGGGACCCAAATCCTGACAGCGTGCTCGACTTCTCTCATACGGTCGACATCAGAAAAGGTCAAAAGAAAAATAATTCAATGACCGAAGACAGGCTCGCTTTCCTGATTAACCAATGGTACCGCCGTTGCCTTAAAACAGTGGTCCCCAACCACCGGACCGCGCACTGGTACCGAACTCTGTCAGGCGTGGTAGCAAAGTGCGTGACTGTAGCCAATCGGAGTCCTCCTTCTAACACTTGTTTGCAAGTGTAAACAAACAGAATCCGCCAATAAATGAAAGAAGAAGCGGTAAACAGAAAGTAATCGTAACAAATTGACCAATCGTACACCTAAACGCGCAGCGGGTGGGCAGCCGGGACTTCCGAAGACGAAGCAATTTTGACAAGAGAAGTTCCTCCCCCCAGTGTTACCGTATTGGCCCGAATATAAGACGGTGTTTTTGCATTGAAATAAGAAAAATGGGGGGTCGTCTTATATTCGGGGTCTAGACATTATACCCATTCGCGACGCTAGATGGCGCCAGATATCATTGAAGCGAATGCTGAACTTGACTCCCCAGGCCAAAGCGAACCCCTGTCACGAAGAATACAAATTAAAATAGCGGTAGCACGAAGAAGAAAAATTTAAAATAGTGGTAAGAAGGAAAAGAGAAGAAAATAATAGAAGAGATAACAGAAAATGGAAAAACGTAGCGACAATCTGGAGAAAAGTGGGTCGAAGATCGACCAGGTTAACCGGCAGCTGAGGAAAAGTTATGATGTCATTTACATTTCAAAAACCAGAAGCCAATCATTTACGAATTTGATTGCACTTTACATATTTTAATGTTCAGATATTAAGATTTGAATGAGGCAAACCAACATGCTTTTTCTCTCAAATATATTGTTAGAATCATTTGATTCAGATGTACTGTAATTATTTTCTGTATAAAAATTAATTTGGTGTTCAAAAAGTCTTTTTTCAAACTTGAGTCTTGAAAAAGAGGGACTCGTCTTATAATCAGAGCCGTCTTATATTCGGGCCAATAGGGTACGTCTCTCAACGTGGAGGAAATATGGACGACTCTAGCCAATCGGTGCCCCTCCTTTCTAACATTGGTTTGCGGTTTGAAATAAACAGAACCCGCCAATAAATAAAAGAAGACGCAGTAAACCGAAATTAATAGTTAAAAAAACGTAGAGCCAAACGCGTAGATGATGGGCAGCCGTGACTTCCGAAGACGAAGCTATTGAACAAGTAGCACCCAAGTGGAAAGCACGTTTGCACAGCCCGCCCGCGTAAACATTAGCAGTTGAGTCGCAAATAACTAGCCAGCAGCCACCGGATGAGCGTAACAATCAATCGCGTCATCTTTGGATCAGTCCCATTAGCAAGTAGCAATGATGCTAACGCCGTATGTCGGATCATAACTTCAAAATGATGATTTTTTTTTCTCATTATAAGGCGTATTTATTCATCTTGAAAAAATATAGTTGCCGCTCCACGAACAGCAAATGGACCATGACGCACACACCAAAAATAAAAGGTTGCGGACCACTGCCTTAAAATCATCAACCAAGATTGGTCCGCCTATCTCGTTTCGAGAGGAAATTCCCGCAGGGATAACTGCGAGCCACCATGCATTTCGATGAAGACGCGAGCAGCGGCCCAGAGAGTTCAGACGGTTCACAGCCATGAAGCAGGATGTGAGAAATAACCCCCGAATAAGCCTGGCCACTACGGGAGACCTCAGGGAATGACCAGTCACGCCCTACCGTTGCACCTGGATCATTCATAATGCGTCAAGCCCTGAAATCTTGTTGTTGGAGTCACAGTGAAAAATATTTGTAAGTCACACTTCACACATGGAGTTGACAAAAACACATGAAGTGCCTCAGTGTTCATTTTTGGGCCGTCAAGCTCAGACCATGGCTTAAAAAAAACGGTCACAAGGAATTCATAAAACTGTAAAGATTTCTGCCAAAAAGTAGTTTCAACTGCAAGCTTGCGTCTGATAAGATTGTCCTGTAAGATTATTCGTCTACCTGAGGCGTTTTATGGGAGGTGCGTATTCGTCCCACGAATAGGGTCCAATCCGACCATCTTAACCCTGGAGAACCCAAGAACCCTTTTCTTCTTTGGAAAATGATGAATTTTACATTAAATGACTGCTATAAATTTACTGAACACCAAAATATGTTGTTTTTTTTCAAATATTCAATGCCTTAATCCTAATTTAAGATAAGGGCCAAATTTGACCCTTTGGGATTTAAGGGTAGCATTTGAGTAACAGAATTTATAGGGGCCAAATTTGACCCCTCATTTATCGCGGTTAATGGGGACCAAAAGCACCCGCGATAAACGAAAATCCGCGAAGAAGCGACCAATTAACATTAAAAAAAAATTGCGAGTGCGTTCATTTCACCGTGGGCAGTCACCAAACACCTCAAAAGTTCCAAACTGCCTGACGATGCCTCTCGTCTGACCGATTAGCAACGTTGGTCAGTAAAAAATCTGGCCCAGATTCATTCAAATGGTTCTTTTGACCCGCCTCCATTTTTGGGCCATATTTTCATGCCTTTGGAGTTATTGTTGGGAGAATCACATTTCCATGCAAGGTGTGCTCTGCTCTTGAAACGATTGCTCGAGGACATTGGAAGCACTCCCAAGATCATTTCCCAAACAAGGTAGATTGCCTGGGTTCTGTTATCAATCATCCAGTCTTTCGGGGTGGGGGTTGAGGGGGGGGGGGGGGGGATGCAAAGCCATTTTCACATGAGACTGCTCGACAGCTGCGCTGAAGGTTTTTTCTTCACGCCTTGCACATCTCTCGCGCACGTGCGCGCTTTCATTTTCCCTCCGCTATGCAAATGAACTTCAAGAAAGTCAGCCATCACTTTTGCTTCACTCTGACTAAAAAGCCTGACAAGGATTCCCGGCTCAACTGCGGTCAAACGGGAGACGGCTCATTGCCAAGTCACACTTTGCGAAGACGTGTGGCCGTCGGCGCTTTTTTTGTAGCGCCGCCGTTAGCCTCCGACAAGCTCCGTGAAGCCTTTTTGAGAGCCGGGCGTCTTGTTAGACGTCAAGAACATGTCAGAGGGATTTTCAAGCTACAGCACATTTTCTGAGGGGCTGTCAGCAGCAGGAAGAGTCCTCACTTTGCTCGTTAGAACACCCCCCCCCCAGCCTCCCCTCCTTAAAAAAAAAAAATACATTCAGGCTCAATTTCTTTCATTTGTTGGTTGAGATGAGTTGTTCATATCGGCGCATAGATGATCCATTTTGGTGGTTCTGTTGCCAGCGACAGTCTTGGACTGTCCGTAGCCTGCAGATAGAATCAGGACCACAACAAGTCTTCCATGCATGACTTTGAGAAATCAAATTCTCGTTCCAGAATTGGAGGACATTTTGGCTTCTCGCCAAAATCTATCTATCTATCTAGATATATATATATATATATATACAGTCAAATTGCGGTTTTCGAACGTCTCTGTTCTCAACCAATTCGGTTTTCGACCAAAAATGTTGAGTTTTTTATGCCTCGGATGACGACCGAATGTCGGTTCTTGGCCAAACTGAGGGCACTTGAATGCATCACTTGACTCCTCTCGCCTTCCTTACACGAGGAAGTGACGCTTCCTCGGGTAGACGAGGAAGTGACGCTTCCTCGTGTTCCTTTCCATGGTGAACAGACGTGTTCAATAAAGATTCTTTTTAAAAAAAGAGCGTGGTTTCGGTTTTCGAACAATTTCGGTTTTCGAACAGCCTTCTGGAACGGATTATGGTCGAAAACCAAGGTATGACTCTATTTTCAAACTTTCTTTTCTCGTTTAAAAGAATTTTTTTTTTTTTTTTTTTTTTACATTTGGTCCCAGGACAAGAACATTTACAGCGCGTTTTAATATTTTGTACGTGGAATTTTTTTAATTTGATGCTTGGGATGGAAAATGTCTTTCAATTCTGGAAAGACCTCGTCAAAAGAATAAACTGAGCCAAACATTGTGATTTTACAATCCAGCAAAACTCCCGGTGAGTTTTGATTTAAGGGGGGGGGGAACACAAAAAAAAAAAAAAAGCGACATAGTAAGTGGTTGTGTAATTACACAGGCAGGCACCCAAGAGTCCCAACTACATGAATGCAAGCAATTATAAAATTCCCTTTCTAATTAATGTTCCCCTTTTAACTCATGGTTCAAGAGCCATTTGGTGAAATTACCGATTACAATAATGGCCGCATTGTTTTCAGCGATGCAAAGCAGCCGCTCAGCGTGAGTAGATAAAAAAAAAAAAAAAACAAGAAGAAGAGAAGTGACTGATCACCTAATTTAAGTTCCTCCAATTTTATTTATTTATATTTTTTGGATTGACTGGTTTCTGGTCCGTTGGGACCCAGCACAAGAAGAAACTCATGGATATATAATAGAAAAGACTTGGAGTCCCCAACCTTTTATGAACCCGAGCTATGACCAGTTGGATACACGAATCGGGGGGAAAAAAAAAAACGCTCACATGACCTTCCTCCTTATTAACTTTCATTCATCTATGTGAAGAGTCACTCATTGATCACGGACACGATTTCTCACAGGGAGCTTGAATCCAGGAGTCAAAAGTCAATGCAGCTCACCAGTAAGTGGCTCTTTTGATTTATCCATCCACCCATCCGTTTTTTAATCCGCTTATCCGCACAATGGCCGCGGGTGTGCTGGAGCCTATCCCAGCCGTCTTCGGGCAGTAGACGGGGGACACCCTGAACCGGTCGCCAGCCAATCGCAGAGCACACAGAAGACGAACAACCATCCGCGCTCACATTCACACCGCGAGCCGATTTTAGAGTGTTCCATAAACCTGCCATGTCTGTTTTTGGAATGTGGGAGGAAACCGGAGTACCCGGAGAAAAGCCACGCAGGAAGGCTGCAGCCGGAACCGAACCCTTGCAACTTGGCACTGTGAGGTCGACGCACTAACCAGTCAGTTATTTTAGCTAGTTCGTTGAAATTTTGGGGAAGAATAGCTGTTGAGCTATTCTTGAAACCAGGCCCTCGATCCAATTTGCATACCGCTCGCCCTTATTAGGGCTCACAATGCGAGAGGCCAGTCAGTGGCAGGACGGAACTCAAGCAACGCCACCAACCTTGAGTTTTCCATCCATCCATCCAGTTTCCGATTTGCTTTATCCTTACAAGGGTCGAGGGGTGTGCTGGAGCCTATCTCAGCCGTCTCCGGGCAATAGGCGGGGGACACCCTGAACAGGTCGCCAGCCAATCGCAGGGCACAGAGAGACGAACAACCATCCACGCTCACAATCACACCGCGGGACAATTTCGAGTGTTCCGTTATCCTGCCCTGCATGTTTTTGAAATTTGGGAGTAAACCTGAACACCCGGAGAAAACCCACGCTGGCATGGGGAGAACAGGCAAACGCCACACAGGAAGGGCGGAGACAGAATGGAACCCTGCGCCTCTGCACTGTGAGGCCGACGTGCTAACCACTCGACCATCGTTTTTTAAATTTAGTTCATTGACATTTTTTTTAAGAATACAGTCAAACCTCGTTTTTCGTCCATAATCCGTTCCAGAAGGCTGTTCGAAAACCCAAATTGTCCGAAAACCGAAACCACGCTCTTTTTAAAATAAAAATGTTTACTGAACACATCTGCTCACAATGGAAAGCAACACGAGGAAGCGTCACTTCCTCGTCTACCCGAGGAAGCGTCACTTCCTCGTGTAAGGAAGGCGAAAGGAGTCAAATGGTGCATTCAAGTGCGCTCAGTTCGTTCGAGAACCGAAATTTGTTTGTCATCCGAGGCATAAAAAAATTTAAAGTTTTGGTCGAAAACCGAATTGGACGAGAAATGAGACGTTTGAAAACCGAGGTTTGATTGTATCTGGTTAGCTATTCTTGAAACCAGGCCCTTTATCCAATTTTCGTCCCGCTTGCCCTCATTAGGGCAAACCGAGCGAGAAACCAGTCGATGGCAGGATGCAACTCGACCAACGCCACCAACGTGGAATTTTCAGAAATTTTCAGCAATCCATCATCAGGCCAGAAAGTCGCGTCGTTCTCACCCATGAAGTAGGCCACCGTCTTGCACATGGCGGCCCCAAAGATGAAGTCATCCAGTATGTTGGGGATGAGCGTGAAGGGCATGCAGAAGATGGCCATCATCAGGTCGCTGATGGCAAGCGACAACAGGAAGGAATTGGTGACCGTCCTCATGCGCTTGTTGAGAATCAGCACGATGATGATGAGCAGGTTGCCGAAAACGCTGAGCAGGAAGATGAGCGTGTAGAGCACGATGCGCAGAGTGTCCATCTCTGAGGAGGAGAGCACAACCCCAAAGTGTGATTTTTACAGCATCGGCGATGATAGAATGAATTCAAAAAGGAGTCATTCGTCCAAATTATTTCTCGCGCTCGGTTTTCCACAAAGAAAAAGATGAAGATCGAATCAAACGTCAGACGATAATTGGAAGATTCGTCTCGGCTGACCGAAACGCCGACGCCTTCCATTTGCGGGTGAACATCTTGACACGTGCCGACCTCAAAAATGAGGAAGTACAGTGAAACTCCTCTACAACGAAATCATGTTTGCAGCAAGAAATTTTTCACAACAGGGTTTTTTTCACTGGAGCAAATTTGAAACAGGAAAAAGTGGGCATGGTGTGAATGCATGAAGATTTTGTTTCACACTAGGGGGTATTTTCACCCATGTAGATTTCGTTGTAGAGGAGTTTCACTGTACGAGCAAAAAAAAAAAAAATATTACAGAAAGCCATTTGAGCTCGTCGCTCTGCCGTTCATTGACGACTTGAGTCACAAAATCAACAGATTAGGTGTCTCGGTGTCAATATTTGCCAGCTTGAAGATGAAGCAACAAACAAGGTTGAGCAGACTGCTTGAGGAAGCCATTGTCAAACTGGAAAAGGGAGACTGAAGATAAATATCCGCCTCCACAGTGTGAATCAATATTTGCGCACGGGGCTTTCCCCAAAAGACGCCGAAACGCACGCCGAGAGCTTTTTCCCGCCGGCGGATTGTCGTCGATTATTTTCGGGGGGGCCGGGGGGGGGGGGGGGGGGGGCACTCCCCTAGCTGTCAGCGCCGGTCCGTTTTGAAAGTGAGGGCATGTGACAGGACGAGGTCGAGAACCGCCGAACGTCGCGCTGACTGAGCGCTCTGATTAACGATGGTGACGAGGCGCAAGTCGCACAGGTCTGCGGCGCGGCCTCCGGACGCATTTTGGCAACGCCGAGTCACTCGCCGTTTCATCCCCCCCGGCCAATGATGATTAAGCATTAACCCTCTTTGAGATTTGCAACTCGTGTTTATTAGCCATCGTGCTAACAGTCCCTCCGTGACCAGTCATTTCCTACGGCAGCGTTGGCAGTAGGGAGAGATCGATTATCGGAGCCGAGATTCGCCCAATCGGACGCATCGTCCGTTTCTTAAAATCGGACTGCCGATGAGGGATGACCCTAAAAATGGGTCCGTTTGCCTTAATGGGGAAATTCGAGCAAAGCAAGAATTTCATTGCTCAGTACAGTCAAACCTCGGTTTTCGAACGTCTCGGTTCTCGACCAAATCGGTTTTGGACCAAAAATTTTGAGGTTTTTATGCCCCGGATTAATCTTTTCGTACTATTCTGAACACCCATTTTAACCTAATGCAAACTTGATTTTGTGTGCAATTCCTCTGTCGGCCACTCGAGGGCAGCGCACTAGCAAAAGTGTGTAAAGAAGCAATATTTTACTGCAGTACAGTCAAACCTCGGTTTTCGAATGTCTCGGTTCTCGACCAAATCGGATTTCGATCAAATATTTCGAGTTTTTTTATGCCCCGGATGACGACCGAAAATCCGGGGCACTTGAATGCACCACTTGAGTCCTCTCGCCTTCCTTACATGAGGAAGTGACGCTTCCTCGTGTTGCTTTCCATTGTGAGCAGACGTGTTCAGTAAACATTTTTATTTTAAAAAGAGCGTGGTTTCGGTTTTCGAACAATTTCGGTTTTCAAACAGCCTTCTGGAACGCATTATGGTCGAAAACAGAGGTATGACTGTACAACCATTGTGGTTTTTACTAGGCGTTCATGAATTTTGAAGACGTTTGAAGCCCCCCTGCACTTTTAGCTCAATTCTAAAACAATTCCTCTCTTGGCGAAGAAAACCTTTCACCATGTTCCAACTCTGAAAAGCTGTTTTGTTAACTCATACAGTTCATGAAGTTAAATGTTGGAGTTTGGATTTTCTCATTCATTTGCAGACGCATCGCCGTGAC